>JAJMSE010000023.1:0-149455 GCA_030558305.1 Pichia phayaonensis
GCTAGAAACTGTCCGCAAACGCTCAGCGGTGACCGCCCGGGTGGCGCTGTTCCAAACAGGCGCGACCTTTTTGGTTTTCGGGCTGTGGGGCGTGCGAGTGGTGTGAGGAGCGGGGGGGGCCCAGAGGCCGGATAGGGGTTACGGGAGACAGTGGGAGTGTTGGTGGTGGTGGAGAGTGCCTGGGGACGGTGGCTATGTGTGTGGTTACGTAGAGTGTTGTTTAGGGGGGAGAGAGAGTGTGTGTGCGTGTCTTATCTTGGTCTAACGCCTGTGCCGGAGCACGTGACTCGTCTGTTCCTCTTTGGGAAATATCCGCCACTTTTTTTCTCCATTTTTTCACTTGATGATGATATTTCATGTTTTAAACACTACTGCAAAACAATTGAACTTCACTGGACATCACTGGCTTCTTTCGTCAAACAAACACCATGTTCTCCCTCACACGTGCCACCAGAACGTCAGCTCGCTTTTCTGTTCGTTTCTCGTCCCAATTAACCGCCGACAAGTATCCTAATATCAAAAGAGGTGACTATGCAAAGCTTTCAGAAGCAGATTTTACCAAGTTCCAATCCATCTTGAATCCAAATCAAATCATCACCGATTCCACAGACCTTGTTGGATATAACCAAGACTGGATGAAAAAATATATCGGACAATCCCAACTTGTTTTAAAACCGAAGACAACCGAACAAGTTTCTGAAATTCTGAAGTATTGTAATGAAAGAAAATTAGCTGTTGTTCCACAAGGTGGTAACACTGGTTTAGTTGGTGGTTCTATTCCAGTGTTTGATGAAATCGTCATTTCTTTATCAAACTTAAACAAAATCAGATCTTTCGACGAATCATCAGGTATTTTAAAACTTGATGCCGGTGTCGTTTTAGAAAATGCTGATAATTTCTTAGCAGAAAAGGGTTATATTTTCCCATTAGATTTAGGTGCCAAAGGTTCCTGTTTTGTTGGTGGTAATGTTGCAACAAATGCCGGTGGTTTAAGATTATTAAGATATGGTTCTTTACATGGTTCTGTTTTAGGTTTACAAGTTGTATTTGCAGATGGTACCATTTTAGATTCCATGCATTCATTAAGAAAAGATAACACTGGTTATGACTTAAAACAATTATTTATTGGTAGTGAAGGTAGTTTAGGTATTATTACCGGTGTTTCCATTTTATGTCCTGCAAGACCAAAAGCTGTCAATATTGCATTTTTAGGATTGGAAAGTTATGAGCAAGTTACTAAACTTTTCAAAGATGCAAAGGCTGATTTGGGTGAAATTTTAAGTGCGTTTGAATTCATGGATAATGATTCTCAATTATTAGCTGCAAAAGAATTGAAAACAACCCATCCTTTATGTCAAGATGAATTAGTTGGTGAAGAATCTGTTCCTGAATATCCATTCTATGTATTGATTGAAACAAGTGGTTCAAATAAGGAACATGATGATGAAAAATTAGAAAAATTCCTTGAAAAAGTCATGGAAACCGAAGTTGTTGCTGATGGTACCGTTTCACAAGATGAAAACCAATTGAAAACCTTATGGACCTGGAGAGAAAGTATTGCTGAAGCTTCACAACAATTTGGTGGTGTTTATAAATACGATGTTTCATTACCTTTGGATTCAATGTATTCATTAGTTGAAGAAGTTAAGGAAAGATTAAACAATATGGAATTATTATCAACTGAAGATGCATCCAAACCAGTTTACCAAGCCATTGGTTATGGTCATATTGGAGATGGTAATTTACATTTAAATGTTGCAGTTAGAGAATACAACAAAGAAGTTGAAAAGGCATTAGAACCATTTGTTTATGAATTCATTCAAAAACATAAAGGTTCAATCAGTGCAGAACACGGTTTAGGATTCCAAAAGAAAAACTACATTGCATACTCCAAGAGTGAAGTTGAAATCCAAATAATGAAGGATTTGAAGAAGCACTACGATCCAAACGGTATTTTAAATCCATACAAATATATCTGATTTGATTTGATCTGATCTGATCTGATCTAGTAGGCTTACGTAAACATTTTATAAAACATTATTATTTTTAATTGTCCGAAAAGAGAAAAAAAGAGACGCGACACTGTTTTTGTTTTTTTCAGGGGGTGGGATGAAAGGGAGAAATAGTAGTAGTAATAATAGTTTTTTATTATATTTTTGGTAAATGACCAGGAGAGGATAAAAATACATGAGGTTGTAGAGGGAAGTAAATGAAAGACTATGAATGTAATCTGAAAGCAAGAAAAAATGTAAAAGTATAAAAGTATAAAAGTGTAGCAAGACAGGAAGGATAGGTAGGTGAAAGACATCCAACTAATCATCATCAGGATTAGCCACACGTAGTACCTTCATACCATAATCGGTTGCATCTGCCAAACTGCCGTCACTCAGCCTTCTTCTACCAAGCAGGATTTTTTCAGCTTCCTTGTCCTCTTCACTAGCAAATGGATTTTCATTGTTTGATCTTAAGGCTTCTTCGTATGCTAAGTCATCTGCAATCATTGAACCATGATCTCCGCCATGTTCATCATAATAATTTGCAAATATACGACGTCTTAATAAAAAGCCGATGGTTAATAACAGTATTAGAAATCCTAAAACACCTCCAACGACACCTCCAATAATTGCGCTTTTATTAACTGATGAAGATGACGAATTTTTCGAATTTGTACCGGATGGAGAAGCAGATGCTGATTGTGTAACATATATAATTGACGTTACTGTTGCTGACGAATTTTCTAAAACGGTTGTTATTAATGATGTAGCTTCTATGTGTTGGGTAATGGAGGTAGATGTATGTGTGTTTGATGAGGAAGTTGATGTAGATGAAGAAGACGAGATGTTTGCTGTGGTTACTAATAGTAAAGTAGATGAAGATGACGAGGAAGTTGTAGTTGAGGTCACACCAGAAGAAGTACTGGTGGTTCCAGTATGTGAGGATGAAGAAGAGGTGATGGAGGAAGTGGAAGTTGAGATAGAAGAAGTTGACGATGTCGTTAAAGTTGAAGAGGATGAAGATGAAGATGATGAAGATGAAGATGAAGATGATGAAGATGATGCCTCGTAATTTGAGAGATCGACAGCAGCTTGGGCCAGAATGTTATATGAACTTGATCCTCCACATAATTCGGCTGGGAACCCCACACAAGACACGGAACAATCGCTTGAAGTGTCTATTCCAGAAGGATAACTGGACCCACAATAACACTCATCCCCGTTGGAAAGAGCAAAGAAATCATGACCTGAACACGCATTTGCACAGTACTGTGACGATTGCCATGTGTATGAGTTCTGGAGGGAAAAGGAAGAGGGAAGAGAGGCGTAGCAGCCAATACGCTGGCCATCGGCAAGGACTGCGGGGACTAGGGCCAGTATGAAGAGCAGCATTTTTGTTTGATGGTATCTGCTGGTGCTGTTGCTGGTGTGCTGGTGAAAAGAGGTGCTAGGAAGTGATGAGATGTTGCAGTGTCTCCTGGTGGGTGGCCTGGTAATCTCTCTGCAATTTTGCACTTTTGTTCTTCGTTTTTGCGTTTCAGAGAAAAAAAGAGAACAAAGAAAAAGAGAAAAATCGCGGAAAAAGAGAAATTGTTTGCGGTGCACGGGGGTTTCTGCTCGGAAATCGAAAAAAACAAAAAACAAAAATGCGAAAATGCGAAAGAAGAAAAGGAAAGATGGTTTGGTGTTTGTGGTGTCTGCATAGGAGAATGAATTGAGCTGACTTAACCAATTCTAAGTGCCATTCCAAGTGCAATTCCAGTACGATTTACCTTCTTTCCGTCCTCACACACACCTCATTCCCGCCCCACAATGACCGCCCGTACCGACGTCATCCCCGACAACGAACTCTCCATCTACAACAGTCTTACCCAAATCAGACAGAACCTTTCCGTCATCAAAAGAGATCACACCAAGTTTTTGAATTCTAAAGATATCCATCAGATCTACATCAATGTCTTGAAAATAACTCAGGATTTAAAGGCAATTAGAACAGGTGGTGCCGGTGCCGGTGATGATAATGACCACCATCTCGAACCTAACCCAACCAATAAGGTTGATGTTCTAATTGATGAAATCTTTCAACTTTTATCCCTTTGTTTTGTTACTTGTGGTTTATCAAACACCGCACCTGCAACTTATGCTTCTTTATCAACAGTTCAAAGATTATTAGAACATCTTAACGAATCTTCCATCTATACTCCTCATGATTTAAAACCTATCAAGGATAGATTGGATGAAATCAAATCCATTATTCAAGCAACTAATGAAGATGATGAAGAAAAAATTAATGAAACTGAGCTTAATCTATTAAATAACAAATTAAATATTTGTTTAAATGAATATAATTATATGATGGATAAAACTTCAAATTTATCATCCGATGTCAAATCTTTGATGGATAATTTATTAGATATTAAATATAATTTATTCAAATTAATTACCGAAAATATCCATGATTCTGACAAAGTTAATCAATTATCAACTAAATTAAGTAATTGTCAAATTAATGCCGAACAAATATTCTCTCAAAATGAAAATGAAAAAGGTAGTGGAATAATAAAAGGTTTAATTGATAATTGTTCAAATTACTTAAATGATTTACAATTAGGTATTGATAGAGTTGATCCTCATTTATCTACAATTTACGAACAATTATTAAACTTAAAATCAATTTTAGAAAATTTATTACTAACCAAAAGATGGACTTTAAGAACAACTGATATTTTCAACTATCAAAAACAATTAATTGGAATTGATAATTCAAGAATTAATGGTTATTTTTTAAATAAAGATTATAAAGGTCAATCGGTTTTATTATATTTACTTAGATCATGTTTTGCAATAATTTATAAATTATTGGAATCTTCTGAACCTGTTTCTGAATCTTTACAACCAATTCATAATCAATTATCAACAATTAGAAGATGTTTATTAGATTTAAAAAGAATGGGTGGTATATCTTCAATTAGAGAATTGTATCCTTATCAATTAAAATTGGATTCAATTGATAATATGAAAGTGGATGGTAAATTCATGATTCAAAATCAAATTCCTGAAGGTCAAGCAACAGTTACTGCTTTATTGGCTGAAAATTTCGATATTGTTCATGAATTAAAAATCGAATATTATGATAGAGATGAATCATTAGAATCTGGTGACGATAATACAAAGCCAAAATATTCAGTGATTGGAACTAAGGCATCACAAGATTCCAATTATGATTATAATCATCATAATGAAGATGAGGAAAGATCAAGATCAAAATCAATCAACTCTTTTACTTCACTCGACAATGACGATACTCGTTCGATTACAAAAGATTTAGGTACTTTAGATTATAACGATACTGATGAAAATTTACCAAGTTATGCAAATAGTATATGTGATAGTGACGCTGATTGATTTTCATTTCATACATATTCATTGTTTTTTTTTTCCTTTTTTATTTCCGTATTCTTACTCTTTTATTTTCATTATCATTTTATTTGCTATTTAATACATACCATTCATTGCCCTCTATTGTTATTATTATCAATATCACCATCACTATCACTATCATTATTTATTTATTATTATATCTTATTTATTTATTTATTTACAATACACAGTGTTTATTTATATCTATCTTACTTTATATTTTCTTTCTATATATTTTCCTAATTAATACATTTATATGTCTACTTCTATCCAAATCCACAATCCCTCCACGTAATTAATTACTTGTGGTCATGGGCCAGTCTTAATTAGTAGTAAAGTTCAACACAATCAGGATATTTTTTCTCTTTCGGTGTGATTTCAATTCTTTTTTGCGTGCGAGTTTTTTCTTTCATGAAGATTTATTTCATTCACGATATAGCTTATTCATCATTTCCCCCAAAAGTCTCTTTCTTTCTTATTCCATAGGATTCATTATTGAATATTTGGCCACTAACAACGGCATTCTTGCATATAGAACACACATAGGAGCATACCAGCATTACTATACCAAGTTATTTTTTTTTTTTGTATTTCCAAGAGTAGAATCAACGTTAACGTTCATTGCATTTCAGTTTTAGTCACACACTTATTTCCATCTTTGATCTTCAAATCCAGATCCTCCAACATCGAAAATGTCCAGAATATTTGACAATTTACAGTTGCCAGCATTACAACCAAAGAATGAATTACATCCATTATCATATGAATGGTGTTTTTGGCAACATATGAGATTTTCAAATATGCCAAAAGATTTGGAAATTTCAACACCATCACTATCAACAACAACACATGATGATGACGAAGAAGATGATAATACCACCACCACCACCACCACCACCACTAATACTACTACTAATCACAATTATGAACAACAAACGTCAAATAACCCAATCAAATCAGAGTTACGTGATGCACAATATTTAAAAGATACAACAATACTTCAATTTCCTAAAGTTTATTCAAATAATTTAGAATTTACCGATACCATTGATTCAGTTGAACAATTTTGGGTATCTTTAGCAAATATGAAAAATTTAAATGACGTTGCAATCGATACTGAATATTTTTTCTTTAAAAAGGGTATTAAACCATTATGGGAAGATGAACATAATAAAATTGGTGGTAGATGGTCATTTACACTCGGTAACAATCATTTTAATCAAGTTAGAAAATCTTCAATTTGTATATTTTGGGAATTATTATTATTGAAATTAATTAGTGGACAATTTATTGATTCCAAAATATCCATTCCTTTAACTGAGCAAATTTTAGATAATCCAGAATTCGATGATGTTAATGTTGAAAAAAAATTAAACAATTTGGAATTAAACAAATTAATAATGGATGATATTGCTGGAATTGTCATAAGTATTAGAAATAAAAAAGTTATTTTAAGTATATGGAATACCCATTTATCATATGAACAATACAAAAAGGGTAATGATGTTTCAGGTAATATCAAAAATGAAGAATATAGTTACCTATATAAGGAAAAATTAAATTTTAAAAATAGAGAAATATTTGAAAAACTTGGTTTAACAACTTATCAATTTCGACAATTAATTTTTATGTCATGTTTAGAAACCATGAATGAAGCAATTGAAATTGTTAAAGATAAAGAAAATATTAGAGATGTTCAAAAATTATTCAAACAACAAATTTTTAAATATATTCCTCATTTTAATGAAGGTACTATTGATTTAAAAAAGACTAAATATCCAAATACCATTAATAAAACAAGAAGCTCGGAATGGCATGGTAATAAAAATAAAAGGTATGATTCGAATGTGACTAATGAATCTGAAAAATTTAGCAATTTAGGTAAAATTAGAAAGAAGGTGGAATTTACTGAAGAAGGATTAATGGTCGAAGAACTTAACGTATTAAGTTTAAGACAGAAATGGAGTAGAAAACGTCGACCTTATGGTAAATCCAAAGAGGAAGGGGAAGATGACGAAAATGACGAAGAAGGTAATTAATCTAATTAATTTTTAATATATATGTGCAAAAGTAAGTAATAAGTAATTTAGTTAAGAATAATAAAAATTTTATTTTTTTCTTTTTATAAAATAAAATATAATAAATAAATATAAAATGTAAAAAAGTTATATTGCGAATATGTTTGGATGACCGAAAGGTGTATAAAGCTTGATTATCATTATTTGGTATTTTAATTGATTAGAATTTAACAGTTGCAATTGCATGATCATCACCACCAACTAAACCAAGAGTTTTTGGGGTTAAGTAATCTCTCTTTTTAACATATGGTGCACCAACACTTTCAACATCTAAATCAGTTCTATCCTTTTGTAAATGTTGTTGCATAATGACCATTTTGTAAGTTTCTAATTTGTGTCTTCTACATTCAACATAATCGCCAATGAATGCCTTACATTCATCGTTGCTCTTTGTGTTTTCGTTGGTCATACATTCGAGGGCCTTTTGGAAGGTACCAAAACATTTGTTTGGACCACCGACTCTACTGACTTGTTGGATAGCCATGGTTGTTGCGTAATAAACTAAACAGGGAAACGTACGTACTATATAATTCTAAACAAGAATAACAGAAATATCACTCTTCCATTCATGTTGGAAAACCATTTCGAGAGGGGAAGCGAGCGTTTATTGCGTCGATCGGCGCACAGTGATTTTATTTGTGAAAATTAGCCAAATGTAGTTATTTAATCAACTATTTTAAATGTATATCTTTTTTTTTACCTGCCAAAGATCCACCCTGTAAATATGGTAGAAGAAACAGAAAGAGGAAGGTCCAGAGACACTCTATTTAGTTCATGCCATTGGTCTGGACCACCAGCGAAAACGGTGTCCATTAAATCGTTAGACACGAGTGAAACTATGATATTGAACACTTTAACACCTGAACAAATTGATATATATTCCGTTTTACTAAGATTGGACGAAATAGGTGAATCCTTGAGTGCAGGTAGTTACGTTCCACAGGACCAAAGATTGCGATCCCCATCACCCGATCCCATTTATGATGTACATGGTAAAAGAAAAAATACAAGAGATTCAAGATATAGGAAAAAAATTGAAGAAGAACGAGTTATGTTAATTGAAAGGCTAATTAAACTTATACCTGATTACAAACCTCCTGATTGGTATAAGCCAAAACCTAAGATTTTTACAGATAAATTGTACATAAAAGTTGATGAATATCCGTCAGTTAATTTTATTGGTTTATTAATTGGACCAAGAGGTAATACGCTTAAAAAATTACAACAAGATTCAGGTGCAAGAATCGGTATTAGAGGTAAAGGTTCAGTTAAGGAAGGTAAAAATACATCCCAAATCCCAGCATCATTAAATAACCTACAAGACAAATTACATTGTGAAATAGTTGCTGACTCTTTAGAAAAGATTGAAACTGCTAAGAAGTTATGTCAAGCGATTATTGATAAAGCTATATTTTCTCCCATGGGACAAAATGACTTGAAGAGGGATCAATTACGAGAGTTAGCTAAACTGAATGGTACTTTCAGGGATGATTCTTTAAAACCGTGTCCAGTCTGTGGTGAGATGGGACATAATAGAAACACATGCCCAAATTCATCATCGAAGAAATTCAATTTCACAAATAACTTAAGATGTTCCAAATGTGGTAATATTGGACATTTGGAGATAGATTGTAAAGTTGAAATTAAAAATGATGAAATGGACAAAGAGTTTGAAGACTTTATGAATGAATTAAATAGTGATAATGAAGAAGACGGATTGCAATCGAATTCACAATCTACTTTACCACCACCAAAGGTCCCACAACCACCTAATGCCAACACATCTCTACCATCCTCCTCATCAGTACCATCAAAACGTGGATATTCAAATACACCATCACCGATGGGATCCGATTATAAACGTGCAAATTATGGCAATTCATCATATCAGCCAACGAATAGCTATAATCACGGACTACAACAACAGCAACAACAACAACAGCAGCAGCAATATGGACAGTATGATCAACATGGACGTTATAGACAAGACCAAGGATATAATGCGCAAGGTTATGGACAATACGGCGGTCAATCACAAACGTATAATCAGGGATATGATAATAGATATAACGGTTATAATTCGGGCTATGAACATCATCAATATAACCAATATCGCCAATATAACCAACCAAACTACAATGCTTTGAACAATGGTCATAGTACGGGCTACAACTCGAGAAATCATACACAACCACCACCACCACCACAACCGCAACCACAACCACAATCACGACCACAGTATGGATCTTATGAAACACAACCGAATCCATTTCAAAGGAACAACCTACCACAGGTTCCAGCAAAGACACATCAACCGCCACCTCCACCTCCACCTCCACCTCCACCTCCGCCATCTTCTGCTTCTTCTTCTTCACAGTCAAAACCACTGCCTCGTCCACCACCTCCGCCACCTTCAAATAAACCGCCACCGCCACCACCGCCACCACCTGCCAGTGTAGCAACAAATAGGAAAAACGTGAGTGGATTAAAAGCACCACCGCCACCTCCGGCATCGAAATAAATTTGCTAATTGTGTATAACAAACACTTTGTAATAATAAATTAAATAAATTAAAACATGTGATATTACGGTATTTGGATAATTAAATTAAACTAGTAAAAATACTTTTTTTTTGATTTTGTTTTCTGAAAAAAAAAATTTATAAAATCAAAGTAAATAAAGGAAAACAAGGTAATGTAAATAAGTAAACACATAAGTCAAAGAAATATAAAAAAAAGGAAAATAAGAAAGCAGTGGTAGATATAAATTGTAAAATATAGTAAATGAATGAATGAAAATAAAGAATGTAAATGAAAAGGTTATGTCTATTGAAGTTAGGATTCCAATGGTTTTAATTCTTCTGGTTTAATTTTCTAGTATTTGTTTTGTAAACTGATAGTAAAGATTTTATTATATTGTATTATATTGTATTGTTGTTGATGTTAATTTTATTCAGTATCATTCATTCAAATAAACAACCAATACCTTTTTTGTTACAATAAGCACATAAATTAGAATTTTCAATTTTGACACATTTAATTTTTTTAAATCTGCAAGTTTTACATGATGTTTTTTTAGAAGATTTCTTAAAATCTTTAATAGTGGAGGTATTATCGGTCAATTCTGAATTTATCACTGCAGGTGTTGGAGAAGGGGTGGGTAATTGTTTATTTATAGTAGTATTGGTATTGATATTGGAGTTATCATTATTATTAGTGGTAGTGGTAGTGGTAATATTATTATCATTATTATTATTATTGGTAGTATTATTTGGTTTTGAATTGTTATTATTATTAAATTTACTAGTGGTAATATTTTCTGGTTCTTCATTGAATTCTGATTTTATGTCTGATGAAGATTGTGATGCGGTTGCAGGTGGAGACGCAGGAATACTGGATGGCAGGGAAGGAGATGGAGAATGTAGGGAATTTAAGTCGGTTGATGACGAGTTGACGGAAGAGAGTTTTTCAGATTTGTTGAATTTAATTATATCGTTTCTTGTAAAACCTTTTGAGAAACAACATTTTAATTTTTTAGTGATACATGCAGAACATGGTTTGAATTGTAAATAATTGAAAGAAGTCAGTTTATTATTCAAAGCATGTTCTTCATCCTTAACAATCTTATAATATTGATATCCTGATCTAGGGTTTGACGAAATGAATTCACAATGTGCAATGTGTGAATTCGGTTTGGTCATACTGTTTTCCCTGTTATTTATAGATTCGAGCGTTGATAATATAAAGATTTCAGAATCACATTTGATTTTACGTGATCTACAACAATCACAAGAGGGACCGGATCTTTGTCTTTTTGTGTGAGTTGACGGAGATGCAAGTTTGATGGCTAATGGGTTTGCTAAATCAGGTGCCAAATTGTTGATATTCGAAGTTGGACTTTTTCTTGACGCTAGATGATGTTGTTGTTGTTCGGGTTGGTGTTGTTGTGGGTCCGATGGTTGCTTTTGTTTTTGTTGTTGTTGTTGTTGTTGTTGTTGTTGTTGGGATGGGGTTTGTTTTCTTTGCTTCTTGGCGTACTTTTTAGCTGGTTTCTTAATGGATGTATTTTGCGTAGGCGTAGAATCCATTTTCAAATTTGAGGCATTAAGTTCCTTTTCTGCGTGATCACAAAGAAATTCCAAAGAGGAGGATAATTTTCTCTTGTTAGGGGTAGATGACGTGGTGGGTGATGAAGAGCTAGTCGGGGTGGAGGAGCTAGTCGGAGTGATGAAGGAGTCCAGGTGGAAAGAGGTTGCAGTTTCAATCAATAAGTCCAATTTTGAGTGTATTTTGGCGGACGACGAGAAGGCGGTGGTATTCGAAGAGGTGGTGAGAGAGGGTTGGACGTCGGTTGGACCACTTTGGATGGCCATAGGGGTTGGCAGTTGTTGTTGACGCAAAGTATAGTGGTTGTTCAAGTCCACCAAGCTAGTTGGGACGTTGTTGTTGTTCTTCAACGAATAGCAGGCCAAGTCCGAGCTGAAGTTGAAAGTCATTTTTTGGCAAGGGGTATTTTGTTGGATACCGAAATCGGAGTTGATGAAAATGTTTAATATTGCAAGGTTTGAAAGACTATATAGGACACTAGGGAACGGAGAGGGGTCCAGAGTGTGGCTAGGGGGTGTATAGAGATATTGTAGTGTGGATAATCCCTGAGATGGCAAAAGTCTCGGTGTTTTGCAAGGATGGAGTTTGAGGTTTCTGGAGTAAAGTTTGGAGAAGGGGGGGGCGATGCTGTAGATAAGTTGCAACGAGGAGGAGATCGGGGGGGAAACGACGATGGAAGAGGATGTGGTAGCCCTGGGAATGTGCGGTGGCGAAGTGGAGGAAGGAACAGTCGTTGTCGGTGCAGGACCAGCAGAGAAAGAAGGGCCAGCAGCAGACGACGGAAAGCACCAAACCACACTGAAAAAACGGCCAATCGCCAGACGGACAGCCAACCTGCCAATTTGGAAGTTCGGACGCAAATTTGCGGCGAAAAAGGAAAAAAACGGGAAATGCGAAAAAGGCAGGTGCGAAAATAGCCGGATTGGGAAATGCGAGAGTGCTAGCTGTTAGCGGTTAACTATTATTAACTATTAGCTATTAACTATTAACTATTAACTATTAGCCATTACACTAGGAAAGGAAACTATCTACTATCTACAGACTCTTCAAATACTCCCCGTGCAGCTTGCTCTGTTGCTGTTGCTGTTTCACCAACTTCTTTCTCGCACTCTTACTCACCTCTTCCCCACTGACCAGCTTTACAGGTAACCCTTCTTCGTCCCATTCACAGTACACCTTTTTCATGTCTTCGGTTTGGAACATGGTTTCTGGTGCTATCTTACCCTTCTCGAGTCTTTCTCTTTCCTTTTCAGCTGCCAGTCTTGCCTGTTCGGCCTTTTTCGCTTTCTTGGCTGCTGCCATTGCCTCCTTTTCTCTTTGTAATTTTAACAGTTCTTCCTTTTCAGCTTCTGTTAAAAATTTAATCAAGGCACCTTGTCCCGCATTTCTATCATCTAACGCAACCCCTAATGCTAATAAATCTATATCTCTAACGGAATCACATTTTTCTAGTAAAATCTTAGAATCTTTACCTTCAATACTTACATCTCTTACCAAATCACGGAAATTACTTAATATTTTAACAAATGGCGTACAAATTTCTTCCTTATTAAATGATTTGTCGCCATTATCGTTATTACCATTAATACTAACTTCTTTCCATCCTAAAGTATCGTCTCTAATTTCAAATCCAAAGATTTTTAACATTTTAGTAATATATTTAACAATTTCAACTAATAAATCAATCTTGATTTCTTGTCCAATTTCTCCAATATAAACATTCGAATAGTTAACTAATTCCATTAAATTTCTAATTGCCATTGGCGTAGCTAAATTATCACATAATGATTTATGAACATTATCTTTACTTTCTTCAAATTGACTTAATAATTTCTTTTCTAAATTACCATATTTTTTACTAATTATTTCTCCATTATTTAATTTTTCAATATTATCCCTCTTTAATGCACGAATTTTATTAAAAAATTTATCTAATGTTGATTCAACAGATTTTGTTTCATTTAATAATGATTCCTTAAAATCTAATGCATTATTCCATTGAACTAATGCAAAACATAATCTTAATTCTCTTGATGAATATTTTTCTAATGCTTCTTCAATAGTAATAAAATTTTTTAATGATTTTGACATTTTTTGTCCTTCAATATGTAAATGACCTGTATGTAAGAAATAATTAACCCATTGTTCACAATCAAAATGTGCTTCACTTTGTGCCATTTCATTATCATGATGTGGGAATGCTAAATCAATACCACCTGAATGAATATCCATCTTATTACCAACAAAATCACTACCCATAACTGAACATTCAATATGCCAACCTGGTCTACCTTTACCCCATGGTGATTCCCAAAATGGTTCACCTTCCTTTGAAGATTTCCATAACGCAAAATCACTTGGATTTAATTTATTCTCAATATTAGATGTTAAACTACCTTCTCCATCTTCTAATAAAGCCATATCTCCCTTTGACCATGGTTGACATTTAGCATATTGATGTTTAGATGAATTATCAAATTTACTTGTATTAAAATAAACACTACCATCAGTGGTTGAATATGCATAACCTTTGGAAATAATTTGTTCAACATATGAAATAATTTCAGGTATATATTCACTGACTCTTGTAACTATAGATGGTGGTAAAACATTCAATTTTTCCATATCTAAATCATATTGTCTTTCCCAATATGATGAACATTTACGGAAAACTGATGGATCAGTAACTGTTGATCCTAATTCTTTATCCAGGGTTAAAACTAAAACATCTTTAATTTCTTCAGTGAATTTTTCAAATGATGAGGATGATGGTGAATTTAATACTTTTAATGCAGAATTTACTGCCTTAATATGCATTGGAAATTTAGGTTTTGTTAATCCAATTGTTTTCAAATCCTGTTTCGATGACCAAGATTCAAAATTTTCAATAGAATCTGTAAATTCTGGTAAATTTTTAGCAAGATAATCATTTAATGATTTTTTTGATTTTTCAATTAATTCTGGTGTAATTTTACCATCCAACTCATTAATATATTGTTCAAATAAATATTCTTGTCTTGCCTTAAGAATAATCTTATCATCAATATCAGTAACATTTTGAATAAACATAATATCATAATTGAAATAATCTTGTAAAATTCTTCTATTAATATCAATACTAACATAATTTCTAGCATGACCCATATGTGATGAATTATAAACTGTTGGACCACATGAATACCATTTAATTTTCCCACTTTCAATTGGTTTAAAGGCAACTTTACTATGGGTCAGTGTATTGAATAAATTTAACACGGGTTGGTTGGAATTATCAGTAACTGGTTCAAACCATTTCGTAGTAGTGGACGTGGTGGTTTCAGACATGGAATGACAAAATCGCAACTGTGTTCGACGGATTAGTTGGTGTCTAAACATGCATAACAATAAAGTTAACCTTGCCTTGAAACTTCTTCGAGTCATGAAGGGGAAAATGTGGAATATGCTGGAAAACAAAGGGGAAAAAAGTTCTTGGTGCACTGATGAGGGTCAGTTTGGTGTCATGAATTGAACCCATAGTGAAGCTTTATAGAAAGGCTTCAAAGGGGAAGTACGCCACAAAAAGAGCATGTCTAGTATTTATAAACTCTCCATTTCAGGAATTAGATCCTTTTCAGATGAAACACAGGAAACAATCCAGTTTGGGAAACCATTGACTCTTATTGTTGGTACTAACGGATCTGGTAAAACCACCATTATTGAATGTTTAAGGTATGCAACAACTAACGAATTACCACCAAACAGCAAAAATGGTGCATCGTTCATCAATGATCCCAATTTACACGGTTCTAATGAAACTAAGGCACAAATTAAATTGGCATTTCAAAATACGAAACGTACGAATTTAATCTTGAGTAAATCTTTGATGGCGTCAAAAAATCCAAGATCTAAAACAATTAGTTTCAAAACTAAAGAAAATCAATTGATGAGTGTACATAATGGAGAAAAGCAAACTATAAGTTCGAAAGTTGCAGATATTGAAAATTTGATTCCTCAACATTTAGGTGTTTCAAAGGCAATTCTTAATTATGTTATATTTTGTCACCAAGATGAAAGTTTGTGGCCAATTAGTGAATCTTCAATATTAAAGAAAAAATTTGACGAGATTTTTGATTCTTCAAAATTCATAAAAATTCTAGACTCAATCAAAGGTATAACTAAAGAAATTAATAATGATGTTAAATTAATTAATAATAATGTTGAACATTTGAAAAATGATAAAACCAGATCTGTTAATAAAAAGGCAACAATCAAAATGCTAAAGAATAAACTAATTGAGAAAAAGAATGAGATGGATGAATATCAAGTTAAAATTAATCAAATTAGTAAAAAATTACAGTTAATTTATACATCAAATCAAGATTATGAACGTACTATTTCAAAATTAGAGAGTTTACAACAAGACAGGAAAAATATGATTAAGAATATTGAGAATATAAAACAAACTACGGAATTGTTATCATTTCCAAAGGAAAAATTGTTGGATGATTTAAACAATTTTGCAAATGTATTGGCAGAGCAAATGAATGACGTTAAAAAGATTCAAAATGTATTAGCTGCAGATAATGGGAAGATAGAAAACTTGAGAAACTTATTAAATGAACATCTACGAAAATTTGGGTCTTTTGAATCATTGTATTTAAAAAATCTTGAAAATTTAGAGAAAAAAGATCAAATGGTTTTGCAATTTAAAGATAAATTAAATATTGTTGATACCAGTGAATTTGATGATAAATTGAGTTCCCAAATTAACTTCTTATTAAAACAAAGTGAATCAGTGGCATCAAATTATAATGATATTTTAAATTCCATAAATAAACAAAAAGATGAATCCCAATTTTCTTATAATAAAGAAATTCAACATTTACAGTATATGAATAATGATATTAAAAGTTTAAATAACAAAATAATTGAATTGGAATCCAGATACGTCAGTATAGAAGGAAACCAAACAAAGTTAGTTAAATTAAGAGAGGATTTGACACAGAAAGAGGAATCATTTAAAAAGATCAAATCCTTGAATGAAGTTTTGAATCTCAATTTATTGGTTGACAAAGAAGCAAAATCGATTAATATGTTGGAATTTGAACTTGAAGATATTCAAAATAAGTTACAAGTTTCAAGGTTGAATAATGATTTAATTTCTAAAATTCAAGTATTAAAGGATTTAAATGATTCATCAAATAGAGAATTAGATATTTCATATGACAATATAAAGAAAATAATTCGTGAGGATTCAAAGGATAATGTTGTAAATACTTATGCTGACGAGATTAAGAATGTTGAAAAGGAAATCAATAAGTCAAAGGCTGAGTTAGAGACTAAAAAATTCAGGAAATCAAAATTGAAAATTCAATATGATAATAGTTTAAGTAATGAAACAAAATTAAACGATGTGCTATCAAATCTCACCAAAACTTTCAGTCAATTACAACTTGATTTTAAATCAATAACTGACAATGATCCTCTTGATTTGCGTAACTATAATCAATTATTATCTGAATTTGAAGATGATTATGATTTCGAACTAAACGGTTTGAAAAATGCACAATTTTTGGTTCAGTTTAATAAGAGAGCAATAGAAATCGCTGAATCCAAAAAAATCTGTCATTTTTGTTTACGAAAGTTTGATGATGATGACAGTAATGATGATCATGGAATGAGCCATGAAGGTGGAGGTCAACTGCCTAAATTCATTGAATTGTTGAGAAAAAGAGTTGATAAATTTTCATCTAAGACAAACGATGAGGCCCAAATAAATAAAAAGGAAGAGATATTAAGTAGATTAAAAGATTTTAAATCAAATATCTCTAAAATTACTGAATTAAAGGATAAATCAATACCTGAATTGAAAAAATCGTTAGCCGAAGATATTGAAAATATTTCCCAATATGATAATGAAATTTCAATGGTTGAGAATCAAATTAACGAAAAAACTACATACTTTAGCAAATTGAAAAATTTAGAACAAGATATTTCAATTTTTAAACACCAATCAAGTTCAATAATGGATAGATCTGAACAAATTAATAAATTGAACGATAAATTATTGGAACAAGGTGGAATTGATTTGAATTTTGATGATTTAGAGAAGAAAAATAAGGAAATTTATCAAAAGTTGAAGGCATCAAGACAGTCGATTGAGTCTATTAAGTCTGATAGAGATATGAAACAAAGAAGAAATAACGAATTAGAAAATGATGTAACTCAATTAAGGTTATCAATTAGTGACCTCGAATTAAAATCATTAGATAAAATAAATATTGAAAAGGCAATTGAAGAAACAAAAAATCAAGCTAGTGAAATAAATAAAAATGTTGAAATTTCTAAGAAAAATTCGGAAAAGTTCAAGGATGATTTAGTCAAATATAATGAAGACTATGAAAATCAATTAAAAATTAGAGACCATGATTTGAAAAAAATCAACGACGAACTTGATGAATATAATTCAATTAAGAACCAGTTTAGTAAAATTAATGATGAAATTAACTATTATAATGATAATAATATTAATGATAAGTATAGAGAATGCAAGTCAGCTATTGCAGAATTACAGAATGATATTCAAAACCATTCTAAACTTGTTGAGGATAATAACATTTCTTTGAAAAAGATTGAATCACTAGTTTCCAATTCCTCAAATCAAGAACGTAACATTAGATCAAACCTTAATTTAATACAATTTGAAGAGGACTTGGATAATATAGAAAATGAAATTGGAGAACTAGATTCAAAACAAGCATATGCTCAACGTGATGAATATTTAGTTAAAATTTCAAAACTACAAGAATCACAAAAAGATTTACAAAGAGTTTTTGCAACTAAACTAGGTGAATCATCACAGATTGAAATTCAAATCAAGGATATTTATAATGAAATTGAAAGAGACTATAAAGATATTGAAACCAGATATAGTGATGAATATTCAAAATTACAAACAAAATTGGCAATGGCAACTGATTTAACGACATTATATAAGGCAACGGATAATGGGGTTATGGAATATCATCAAACACAAATCTTGAAAATCAATAATATCATTGATGAACTGTGGAAGAAGACTTATACAGGAAATGATGTTGAAACAATTAAAATTAAAGCAGATCCCATTGCTGCGAAGAAATCAACCACAACAACTGCAAGTAATAATAGATCATACAATTATAGAGTTGTAATGATTAAAAACGGTACCGAGTTAGATATGAGAGGTAGGTGTTCTGCTGGACAGAAAGTTTTAGCATCAATTATTATTAGAATTGCATTGGCGGAATGTTTTTGTCTTAATTTTGGTATGATTGCATTAGATGAACCAACAACCAATTTGGATGATGAGAATATTGAAAGTTTAGCAAGAGCATTACATTCGATTATCATTGAACGTTCAGTTCAAAGAAATTTTCAATTAATTATCATTACACATGACGAAAAGTTCTTAAGATGTATGAATGCTGTTGATTTTACTGATCACTATTATAGAGTAATGAGAAATGAAAGGTTGAATTCAACCATAAACAAGGTTAGCATTGCAACAGTTACTGAGTAGAGCTTCCAAATTGTTTTAACTTTTTATCACCATCAGCACTTTTCCATAACCATAATGCATCAATTGAATAATTTTTAATTGATAAATTTTTTTCGTTATCAGATGAATACTTTTGTAAAAAAGTAATAATTTGTAAAGTTGAAATGAGTTTCCAACACTCAATTTCAAATTGTCCCTCTAATCCTTCATCATTTAATTCGGATTCTCCACTGTTTTCATCAATTTCATTGACCTGATATTGAAATTTACCTAATTTATAAAATATTCTTCCTAACGTACGACATGCGATACATACTTGACCAGGGAAAGTGGATCTTAAATAGTGTGCTAATTCAGGTAAAGTGTAACCAGGAAGTTCAGGATGTTGCGAATGGTTGAACAAACCTTGGTCATTGTCTGAATTTATATATTTGGAAATATTTTCACTTGTTATTATATTACCATTGAAATCAAATCTAACACTTTCAATTGAATCATATTCAATTTCCGATGGTATTTGATCATTATCGATTGGCTTCATCCATTCTAGTTGTTGTGGGTTTTTTGGTAAATCTGGGAAATATTTCTCATATAATTTATCGTTAAACTTTGGATCATTTATATCCAATTCTTCGTAAGGTTGTGTTGGTTTGGGGAAATGAATTCCGGATGAATTTGAATGATCGTGTATTACATCTTCTGTTTTAGTATTTTTAATTTTAATTGCGTCACTTAATGTAGGTTCCGCATCGTCATCGATTGGTGATTGTGGTATTATCGGAGTTGGTGAGGATTCTTTAACATCTTTGACATCTTCCCATTCATCAGCATCGGGATCAGATGGTATATCCTGTCTCACCTTTTTAGACTGATCAAGGTATATAACTTTTGCCTCTTTACTGAATCGTATTTTCTTCTCATCGTTTGAAGAAGATGATGATACATTGGATGGTTTTAAAACCGATTTCAGCGAGGTTGATGATGATATCGATCCTGCTGACGATGAAACAGATTTTGGCTGTGCCGCAGGGCGTGTGGTTTCTTCCTTCTTGAAATCAAGTTCATGTTCACCTCCAACCCAAGTACCTATTGAACCTTCAACGGGATCATAAATTGAATTTTTTATTGAATCAAAAGAATTGGTTGGCGGTCCATATTTCTTAGCAGATCTTCTAATAAGCATTTCCAAAATCTTCGGATCAAGTGTATCCAACAATTCTCCCTTAGCCTCTTCACGTTCTTGAACCGACATTCTTGATAAAACTTCGATATTCTCTTGATGTATATGTTCAGCTTCTGATAAATTCGAATAATCCAATTTTAGATCATCACTATTTTTGAATTTTTTCAGGTTTGTTGATTTATCGGTAGTATAGAATTTACTGTCTTGTTTAGGATCTGGTTGGACAGCTCCCGACATAGAAGTCAGGCCTTTGTTTTGCAATCTTTGTCTCCATCTACTTGGTTTCTTCAAAGAGGGAGTCGGAAACCCTTCTTGGGATGCGGGTCCTGGTGCAACTGGCAAAACAGGGGTTTGTGTGTCATGTTCAACAATATCACCAAGCAAGTCCATTGTAGAAAGGTGGATGGTTTTAGCAAAATTATCACTAAAAATCGGCAAAAACAGACACAATTCAGTATTACAAATGATCTGGAAAAGAAAAACACCAAAATGGCAACAGGTGAAATTTGCCATTTGGAGTTTGAAATTTGGAATTTGGAGGGGCGGCAGTGACCGAAAAGTCGGTGGAATGAATGAATCATCTGCTATTCCTGTTCTGCTGGCCCCTTCCATTCCTGCTGTTTCTCCCTTCTGCAAACACAATGTCCAGAGGATTCTACCCACAAAACATCACCCAGCTCCCACCTGACCCACTTTTCGGTCTTAAGGCCAGATACGTCAAAGACACCAGAGAAAACAAGGTTGATTTAGGTATCGGTGCTTACAGAGATGACAACGGCAAACCCTGGATCTTGCCTTCTGTCAAGTTGGCTGAAAACTTACTTCAAAACAGCTCCGACTATAACCATGAATACTTACCAATAGCAGGTTTACCAGAATTCACCTCCGCAGCTGCAAAGGTCATCCTTGGTGCTGATTCTAAAGCAATTGCCGAAGACAGAGTTGTCTCTGTCCAAAGTTTGTCAGGTACTGGTGCATTACACGTTGCTGGTAAGTTTATCAGAGACCTTTACAAGAGTGAAGACGGTTCATCGGAAGCCCCAGTTGTCTATTTATCTCAACCAACCTGGGCAAACCATGTTCAAATCTTCAATGTCTTAGGTCTTAAGACAGAATATTATCCATATTGGAATGCATCCAACAAATCATTAGATTTAGAAGGTTTCCTCAAGGCAATTGAGGCTGCACCATCCGGCTCCGTCTTCCTTTTACATGCAACTGCGCATAATCCAACAGGTTTAGACCCAAAACCTGAAGAATGGACCAAAATCTTAAAGGCGATTTCAGATAAAAAACACTTGCCATTGTTTGATTCTGCATACCAAGGATTCTCATCAGGTTCTCTTGATAAGGATGCTTGGGCTGTACGTCAAGGTGTTAACAATTCTTCATACGAATTCCCAGGTATTGTTATTTGTCAATCCTTTGCAAAAAACGTCGGTATGTACGGTGAAAGAGTTGGTGCAGTCCATGTTATCTTACCAAAACACGACTCTTCATTAAACGAAGCAGTCAAGTCCCATTTAGCTAAAGTCACCCGTTCTGAATTATCCAATCCTCCAGCTTACGGTGCCAAGATTGTTGCTAAGATTCTAAACACTCCAGAACTTTATAAACAATGGGAACAAGATTTAATCACCATGTCATCACGTATTGATGCAATGAGAAAGGCTCTTGTTCTCGAACTTCAACGTTTACAAACACCGGGTACCTGGACCCATATCACCGAACAACAAGGTATGTTCTCCTTCACTGGTCTTACTCCAGAACAAGTTTCCAAGTTGGAAACCGACCATGGCGTTTACCTTGTTGGTAGTGGACGTGCCTCCATTGCAGGTTTAAACCCAGGCAATGTTGCCCGTGTTGCAGCTGCCATCGATGCAGTTGTTAGAGGCTGATGTTCTATGTAGTTTACACCCTACCCTTCTTACTCTACCTTAATCTTAATGATCAGTTACCGCCCAGTAGTAGTAGTCCCCCCGTCTTTTTCCCACGAAATTGACCGGCCCCAGTAAAAAACTCACTTTTACTTTTTTTCCACTTTTCACATTCATTTTTTCATCTTTGTCCAGGGACCTGGTTTAATTTAGCTGTTTGATGGCCTTTCATTCAAGCAGCTTTTGAACCCATTTAACATTGTTATCATGTCCAAAAGAATCACCAGATCCTCAATGAAAGATACTTCAATTGTTGTTCCCGATAGTGCCGCTGTTTCTGATACAGAAGGCGATACCCCGGTTACTCCAGCTGCAACCATGCTTCATAAAAGAAGATCATCTTCAATGTCATCAATTTTTTCACTCCATGAAGAACCATTACCACCTCCAGATGCAGAGGAAATCAGAAATTTCACTGATGATGAAAGACATTTATCGTTTATTAGAAACTTACATATGGCCGATTGTATTACAATGCTTAATGGATTTTCAGGATTCTACGCAGTTATTTCATGTCTAAGATTTACCCTTACAAGCCAACCACATTATTTACAAAGAGCTATCTTTTTCACTTTCCTTGGCTTGTTTTTTGACTTTTTTGATGGTAAAGTTGCAAGATTAAGAAACAAATCATCCTTAATTGGTCAAGAATTAGATTCATTAGCGGATTTGATCTCATTCGGTGTTGCTCCTTCAGCAATTGGATTCTGTGCAGGTCTACAAACAACTACTGATACCCTTAACTTGGCCTTCATGGTACTGTGTGGACTCGGTAGATTAGCTAGGTTCAATGTGACTGTTTCAAACATTCCAAAAGATCAAACAGGTAAATCCAAATATTTTGAAGGTTTACCGATCCCTACTTCTTTATGGTTACTGTTATTGATCTCCTACTTAATTTCAAACGATAGGATTGGTTCCAATTTACCTGGTGGTTCATTATGGCAAGGCACACCCTACGAATGGCATCCATTGGCTGGTCTTTACGTAGTCCAAGGCTGTGTCATGATCTCGAAATCAATTCATGTCAAGAAACCTTAAGATTAGCTATGTTACCTGTTGCAGTATTTCTTTTTAACTGAATTTATAGCGGATATATCAAACTTAAAAAATTTATATTAATTGAGCGTGCTAATTACTGTGTTTTGTTATCTATGATAGAATTAGAAACCTTAGAGTTAAATACTTTGGTAAATAATCTTCAAACTAATAATGAATTCAGTAATAATACTAAATTTGATTGCTATGAAGCTAAATCCATGTCAGTTATCTAAAAACTCGATAAAATTAAAATTAGTATACATTAGTGCTACATAGGATTTATGATGGTAATGAACGTATTGAAGGGGCTCAAAATCTGGCTAATAAGGGATCAAAAAATACATTATAATAGTTACATGGGAACTATTGATGGTAAAATTATTATCTCAACAGATTAAGAAAGCATTGGTTATTAAACTATCTCCATCTTGACAACTTTGCCTTTGATTTAGGTAAATGAGTTCTATCTCTATCATTATTATTTTTAAACCGGCTCATTTGTCTAATTGAATTTAACGTTTGAACTTCACTTGTGTCACCAACACTACTCATTGAATCATCACTTTCGTTTTTATTTTGTATTCTCAATTTTGTAGCTGATAAAATATTTAATCCTGTGCTACTAGCATTGCTTGGTCTCATTCTATTCTGTCTTTGCTTGAATGTTGCATTTCGACTACCAGCTCTCAAAAAAGTACGTTTAATAGGTGTATTCTCATCAGCTGGAAGCGCTTCATTTCTATTTCGTTTGAGTAGTGCACGATTGTTACGGTTAGATGAAGATAAAGATCTATTAAATCCTGAGGCAGAAGGGGGTGGCATTATTGATCTCTTTTGCTCATTTGACTTTTTGAAACTTTCCCTTCTTTTGGCATTATCTAGCTGAGTTTTTAATTCGTTTAATTTACTTTTTAATTTTTTAACTGTTTCAATCTTTTCAATTTTTTCAATTGTTTCTAAGTTTAAACTTTCATTCAAATTAACACACCAGGCATTTTGAAATAAGCCAAAAAGATAAGCACCTAAGGATTCGTTCAAATCAACAACGCTTTCATTGACTTTATTCAATTGTAGCATTTGATTACTTATTCCATTGATCGAATTCAAAAATTGGGTACTTATACTATTACTGAAAAATGGCGTATCTTCAAGATCAAAACCAACCGGTGGAATTACAATATCCAGTTTTCCGCCGCCTAACTTATCAAAGATCTCAATTTTTTGATCATCTGAATTAACTAATTCATCACTTTCACTTTGTAATTTATTTGATTCTTCATACTGACCTGGTAATAGTATGGGTATTGAAATCGGGGATTTTCCTGAATATGGAGATGACAAAGGATAGTTATGAATCCTAGATCGTCCTCGTACTGGTGTCTGCGGTGTTTGTGGTGTATATGTTTTGTCCATTGTGCTTTCAATCACAGGTAAACAAACAAAAGATGTATTTCTTAAAATGAAACAAAAAAATTTAAAATTCATGTTCTATAACTGAGAACATTTTAGGTATTGTATGAAGGAACAATCACTATATCTATATATTTTTTCCTAGGTTTGAAAGTTTTTAGCAAACAATCTTAGAGATGTAAACTCTTCCGTACATTCTAATTCTGATTATGTAAATGAAAAATAGTAAAAATGCCTGCATATCATGGATTTTTCTTCCCATAAATAGAAAAGGCTGTCAAATTTTCATCCTCATGATAAACGGGACTGGCTAATCTTTCATTATTAATATTAATCTTGTCTTCTTTTTCTTTGCTTTATACCAATCAATGCCATTGGTTTTTAGAACATTTTCAAGAGTAGCAAAAAGATCGTTGCCATTGATAAGAAGTATGTCTGACAAAGCTCCAATTAATAAATCAGAAGCGGAATGGAGAGCTATCCTTACGCCAGCCCAATTTGCCATCTTACGTGAAAAGTCGACAGAAAGACCTAATACAGGAGAATACAACCATTTTGACAAGACGGGTATTTATAACTGTGCAGGATGTGGTAGTCCATTATATAAATCAACAACCAAATTTAACTCTGGTTGTGGATGGCCAGCATTTTATGAGGGTTTACCAGGTGCAATTAAGACCGAAACTGACACTAGTTTCGGTACAACACGTACTGAAATTATGTGTAGTAATTGTGGTGGACATTTGGGACACGTTTTTAAGGGAGAAGGTTTTAAAACTCCAACTGATGAAAGACATTGTGTTAATTCAATCAGTTTAAAATTTAATGAAGAATGATAAGGGGAAGATTGATTCATGAGATGCGTTTATAAATTAAGTAAATAAAGTGTTAAGTAAATAAAGTGTTAAGTAAATAAAGTGTCAAGTAAATAAAGTGTTAAGTAAATAAAGTGTTAAGTAAATAAAGTGTCAAGTAAATAAAGTGTTAAGTAAATAAAGTGTCAAGTAAATAAAGTGTTAAGTAAATAAAGTGTTAAGTAAAGAAAATTACAGTTTGTTAGGACTATAATAATAATAAAAAGTAGTAAACGTCAGTACTTTGGTATAAGTAAAAAAGGGATCAGGTAATTTAAAAATAACTACACTTACCATTGAAGATAATCATATGAATGAATCTCAATCTTCCAACCATCAGGATCAGTAATTGTTGCAGTATCGGTTTTCTTTTCAATAAATTTAACCTCCTCGTTTGATGCCAATGCCTTGATAAAGTGAGTTGCATATCTACAGGAGATAGAAAAATGATCAAAACCAATAACTTTGTCATCATTACCGAAAATATAGTAACCATCAAATGAATCATCCTTTTCAGTACCCCAATTGTGTGTTAATTCAATGATAGATTGCCTTTCACCTTGCTTTTCCTTGGTTTCGGAATTTGAAACAAAATCAGGATCACTGTCATAGCCCAAGAAATAAAGTGTGAACTTTGCAGCTGTGATTTCTCTAACTGATAATAACCTCATACCTAAAACTTCGGTATAAAATTTAACAGAAACTTGAGGATCTTTAACCCTAACCATTGTGTGGTTCATTCTGTTTGAAGATAAGTCGTATTCACCTTCTTTTTTGTTAATTGCGTTTTCAATCAGTTCAACCCAGTATTGATCAGGATCTAAAACAAAGGCAATGGTTTTCATAAGACCATCTTCGACTCTCTTTTTGAATTCAACGCCTAATTCAAGCAATTTCTTTTGATATTCAGCAATATTTGAAACGGCAAAACAAATATGACCAAAACCTCTATATGGATCGGTGTTACCGTTGAAAATTTTGATATCTGGGGACATATCCTTCAATTGTCTCAACTCAATGACACCATCTCTTTCTGCTAATGGTAAACCGGCATGTGGTTGATTTGGAGAATCCGGTGCAATAAAAGCTGACAAATAGTCTTCGGTGTCAAGCCTTTTGATGACGGAAACGCCGAATCCGTCGACATACCACTTAATTGATCTTTCTAAGTTGGAGACGTGTAAACAGGTTGTGTTTGTAAGAAAGGCCATGTTGCTGGAGAATGCTTCTGTTATTCAAAAGGAAATACCACTATCAGAAAAAATCAGAAGAAATCATACTATATCCCAGATTCAGTGGCAACTTTAGGAAACTTCTGTCCCCTTAATGCGGAAACAGATTTGTCAAAAAACAAGAAAATCAAAAATCAAAAAAGCTAAAAAAGTTCAAAGACTCACACTTTTCAGCCTGTTTATCTATCCATCATCAATTTTTTTTCTTAGAAAAAACTTATGTCTTTTCTTCAGCCCGTACTTCCTGCACCAACGGCGGAAATGCAAACCATAGAACATATTCCTAGACAGCTTCGGGTGAAAAACCCGTCCAATTTTGAGATATTTCACGCTTGTGTCAACGATCTTACGGGTAAAGATAAGTTAGCCAAGATTGCGCAATATTTCCTACGTTTAATGACATCTGCTAACAACATCCACGGCTTGGGGAATCCCAAAATTGCTAGATCGTTTGTAACAACGAAGTCAGAAACGTTATCAATTGATGATTCCACTGTCATTGATTCTGATGCAAGTGCAATTATAAACACCACATCGATTACCTATATGCTGCCATTAATTGCAAAATTGTTAAGTAAAAGTTCTACGTTATTATCAAAATCAAAAATCCAAAAGATGATTTTATTAGTTTTAGCATTCTTTACTAAAAAATTATCAGGTTTACTTGAAGGTTTGAATATTTATAGACATCTGTTACGTGCTGGTACTATTCCATTCAGAGTTTGGAAGTTTACAAACCATATACGTTACAGTCTTAACATACTGCTTGATAAATCGAAATTGGATGGACCTGCTTTCAGATTAGAAAAAGTTGTGCAATATTGGACCACAAAAGATATGATTTCACAAATTGCAAATTTTTGGTATGCAATTTCTGATGAAATTTTATTGATTTACAGGTTTAAAATATTGCTCCACGGTCCTAATAATGGGAAGTATTCCAATGCTTTATTTGCTTGGGCTGAAGATCATGAGTTATATTCGTGGATGGCAACTATATTGTTGGGTTTAAATAATGATTGGAATAAATGGTTAGTATTAAAGAGTAAAGAATCTAGAATTATACTAAATGAAAAGGTCAAAGCAAGAACAAAGAGAATTGTTGGTAATTTAAAATTAAAATCTTCAAATACTTCTGGCAACAACAATCGTATCTCATCACCAGACATTGAAAATACTGATTATGATGAAGATGACGATAATGAATTTGATAGTTTATACCACAATCAATTAATGAAGATTCATCATGAAATGAGAACTGTTTATATCAATTCAATTAGACTATCATGTGATATGATTTTTGATGCAAAATATATTTTCCACTGGGATATGTATCCTCCATTACATTTATCATTGGCGTTCACAAGTGGATGTCTTGGTTTAGTGAATGTTTGGAGGTCTCAACGTGATCGCTTACTAAAGGAAGCAATTGCGAAGGCGGAAGTAGAGGCAGATGCAGAAGCGGATGCTAAAATGAAGGTCAACTGAGAGGTATACTTATAAAAATAATTATGATTGCAGATGTATAGTAAATTTATATAGAAATCGAATAATAGATTAATTAATCAGTTAGTGGATATTATTATTATTATTATTATTATTATTATTATTATAATTACATTAAAACACCCTTAGTGGATGGAACATCATTGTTTCCGGTTGGGGTTAACGCATCCTTGATTGCAACAGCTAAAGCTTTAAATGCACTTTCACTTCTATGATGATCATTAATACCTCTAATACAATCCACATGCATGGTAACTCTTGCAGAAGTAGCAAAACTTTCTAAGACATGACCAATCATTTCACAACTTAAATCACCAATTTTTTCTCTTTTTAAATCTAAATTAACAACTGCAAATGGTCTATTACTCAAATCAATAACAGCACGGCTTAAAGCTTCATCTAATGGAGCATATGCATAACCAAATCTTTTAACACCTTTGATTGGGCCATGAGAGGTTAACGCCTGATGGAATGCTTCACCTAATGCAATACCAACATCTTCACTTGTATGATGGTCATCAATATGTAAATCTCCAATACATTCAATAATAAGTGACCAACCGGAATGTTTTGCTAATGCATGCAGCATATGGTCTAAAAATCCAATACCTGTATGAATGGAAATAACTTGTGCCTTTGCATCTGGTGCTGGTTCATAAGTTTTCTGTAAAATGGATGATGGAAGACTTATATGACCACCTTTGATAGATATTGCAATTTGGATCTTGGTTTCGTTGGTGATTCTTTTGATAAAAGCAGTGTGTTTTCTGACACTGGACTCAGCAGCACGGTCGTCTTCAAGCTTGTGTTTCTTATTCGGGGTGACAGACATGGCGACGGAGGGTGATGTTTGTTGTTGGGGATTTCGGAACCGGTATCTTCTTTATCCAGCCCCAGATGCAAAGGTGAAAGCCAATTTGGCCGTGGAACAAAATGGAAAATGAGAATAAAAAAGTGAAAAATGGAAAACGAAAAGAGAAAGAAACCAACTTCAATTTCGGTTTCCTCCCAGTTTAGCAATATATTACAGCTGTTTTGCCATTGTTTTCCACTGCATAACCATGTTCAGAGCCACTGTTGCAGCAAGACGTGCGTTCCACGTTTCTACCCATGCTTCCATTGCTAAGCCAAAGCCGGATGCTATACCCATCGATAAAACTGCTTCCCCACAAGGTTTTATCCAAGGTCAACCGATCAAAAACTACTACATTGATGAAAACAACGAAGTTGTTATCAAAGTTCAACCACTTCACCGTGAAGGTGAATCTGTTGAAGAAATGAGAAAGAGACTGGTTTATCAAAGTAGGAAAAGAGGTATTTTAGAAACCGATTTACTTCTTTCAAGATTTGCTAAAAAATACTTAGACACATTTGACAGAGAATTACTTTCTGAATACGATAAGTTATTAGATGAACTTGATTGGGACATTTATTATTGGGCTACCAAGAAGTATGACATTACTCCACTTCCTGATAGATGGGCAGACTCTAAAATTTTAAAACTTTTACAAGAAGAATCCTTAAATAAGGAAAGGGAAATTCTCAGAATGCCAGCTCTTGATAAATAAGCAGTGTGCAGTAGTAGTAACTAGCTTTTTCTTGTTTGTTTATAAAGTATACTTTATATATTAAATTAAATATTATGATATGTTATGAATAATTTATTGATTATCCATTAACTCAGTTAACTTCTCGTTGATATTAACACCTTCAGCAGCTTTTCTCATTTCTTCAAATTTCTTTTCATTTTGAGCTAATTCTTCAAATTGTTTTTCATTGTCTAATAAAGCTTGGATACCAATGACTCCACATTCATTAAATTTGTCTAATAATGCTTCAGCTTGGTCGATTGGAATGGTTGCAAATACCTTATTGACTTCATCAAGACTACCAGTTGAAAGTGCTGTTCTCATCTTTTCTGGCAGAGCACTATATATTTCAAATTCTTTGGTACCTTCAGCTGGTATGGTAACAACTAATTCGGAGTTTGGATCAACACTTCTTAATTGAATTTGCTCAACCAATTCTTCATCGTCGCCTCCTTCATTATCTTCATTATCTTGTTCTTCTTTAATGATTTTACATCTTGCTTTAATGTGTTCAATCATACGAGCACATTCATTTTCATAGGCAATTTTACCAGGTGAATTATCAGTTTCCATTTGTTGGAATAATTGTTTAACATAATTTAATCTAATATCCATTGGCATATGAGGGTATGGTGGATTTTCAATTAAGTCACCACAAAATTGTAATAACATTGCCTTTTTAATAGTATCAACAGCCTTTGGTTCGTCATTATTTAACTGATAGTCAAAAGCTTTCATTAATAATGCATCCTTTTGATGAGTGCATGCAATAAATGGATGATCTAAAATATATGCACCACATGCTTTACTTGAAGGCAAGTTAGCAAATGCCACTGTTTCATTCAACAATTCCAATTCACCTAATGATTCAATTGGTTTTGATGGTTTCTTTCCAACTTGTTTAGTTGATGGGGTATTAAGAGTTTCGATTGTAGTGGTGGTAGTGTTGGCTGGTTGAGGAGATGTTTGGGTGATTGCTGGTTCTGAAGCCTCCTTTTCTACACTTTTTGCATTCTTCTTGTTGATAAAAGAAGTATTCCAACCATCATGGATATCATCACTTGTAATATGATGTTTCTTTTCTGATTCGAATTCATTGATTTTTGGATCAATTTGTACCAGGACAGATTCAATTTTTTGTCTATGTTCGACAACCTTCTTTTTGATATTGAAACCGTTCACATCTTCCTTTTCATTTGCTAAGTCACCTTCAATTTGTGTGAATAAATCTTCAACCATTTCATTGTATGTTGGATCATCATTAGAAGCCCTTGCCTCTAATGTACATTTTTCATCCTTATCGAAGTAGGCATTAAGCCAAGCACTTCTCTCCTTGGCAGATTGTAATTGGTCATCAGTTAATTGAAGAAGCATGTCATCAACTCTCTTATTCAATTGTGTGTACATTTCCTTTTGCACTTCCAAACCTTTTATTTGGCGGTCTCTTTCCATTCTCTTTTCATGGATATCTCTTTGTTTCCAACGAATGAAGGAGTTTTTGTCCACGTTAGGATGGACTTCAATGTCTGAGTCGTCGGAAAGTTCGAGTTTGTCCCACTTGGAATAGTCAATGGCCATTGTAAGCTGTTAGTAGTCAGTTGCTTGTCTGCCTGTTGGTTTACGGTAAAAAAAGAGAAAGAAAACAGCACAAGATTGCCATTTCCCAGCTGGGTTTCCTTTTCCACTTCAGGAAGTTTTATGTTTTTCAGCTTGATTTCGCCACTCTGTGCACTACGCTTCGAGTTTCTAGTATCTTCCACACTACTGGGTGGTGTTTGTTCTTGTTTGCTCCGGCTCCCATACAGTACCCCCACAATGTCCCTGGCAACCACCCCACGCATCAGATCGTCACTTTCCAAACAAACCTCCGCTTCGCCTTCGGAAAACGAACAGGACAACCAACACCAGAACGAAATCCAAACCGAAACCGAAACCGAAACCGACACCAACGCCAACACGAATACAAATGATAACGACAATGCACTTGAACGATGTGTTTCTGTGACATCACAGACCCAACCAGAACGTAAACGGAAGGACAACATGAACGAGAAAATCAATGAACTACTCGATTTGATTCCACCGGCATTCTTCGCAGACCTGGGCGAAAAGAACACAGGTACGAAAGACGGCAAACCCAACAAGGGTCAGATCCTCAGCAAGACGGTTGACTACATCTCGTGGTTGCAGAACGAGATCGACGTGCGCAACCGCCGGGAAGTAGAGTTGCAGCTCATTCTTAATCAAAACGACAATTCATGTTTCGAACACAACAAACACACTGTCGCAGAGGAAATGCTTGCCCAAATTGGTGTGGGACCCCTCGCTGAAAATTGAAATTTGAAAAAAAATTGAAATTTGAAAAATTTTATTACTTTACAATGTACGAACTACCTCTTGTTCCTTTCCAGCATTTTTTGTTTCCTCATTCTACAACCGCCTATGAAGACTCCAATCACCTCCGTTCCATCGATAAGTAACACCCTTGTTGCTTCGGGTATCTCTCGTCCGGATAAGACTCAAATTCTAATCCAACTCTTGGACCAATTATCAACGGATTCATTCCTTACTTCAAACATCGAATTTCAAAACGGTGAGTCTGTACAGTCTTATAAATGGATTAAATTACAAAATCCTTCCTTCAAACCAATATCCAGTAAAAAGAGAAGAAATTCCACCTCGGATGAACCTGTTAATTCCAATGTAAATACCATTCAGTTTATGGATTGTTTAGTCATTTTACTTTCAACCGGTGAAGTTCTTATTTACTCAACTCTAACAAAAGAATTTATTAATAAAATATCCACAGATTCTCCGTTTTCTGCAATTGAAGTAATCAATGATTTAAAGGACTCTGACTATGACATTGTTACATTTGATAATGAAACTTCCTCACTAAAGTTTTTCTCTTCTACATCTCCACAGCTTGTGAATTCAATTCAATTTAAGACTGATGATTTAATTTCTTATATTTTATCTAAAAATGGCGATTTACTTTTAGCATCCAACGATAAATTATATTTACTTAGTAGCGAATACAAAATTGCTGAAACCTTTGATATTACATTACAAAGCCCATCATCTCCTTTGAAAAATAATAAATCAACCACACAGCAATCACAACAGTCAATTTTAAAAATTCTTGAAGAAGGCTCTAGAGTTTACGTAACCCGTCCGAATTGCTCAATAATTCAATATGTCGACTTAAGTTCGAAGAAAAAGAAACAAAGATTATTAAACGCAACAACTAATATAACCGACATTTCCCTTATCAAAACAAAAGATACTAAGATTTTGGCTGCAACATTGATTGGTGGTGCAATCGAATTATTTAAAGAAAATGAAACTACTCCTTATGCTAGGTTGGAAATTGAAGGTGGAAAAGATGTTGGTAAATTTGTCGGATTATTCAATTCTTCAAATGTCATTATTGATGAAGTTTATAAAGGTATTTGGTATGATAATTTTGACGTCAAAATAACAGATTTTGAATTTGATGATATTTCAAAATTAAAGGATACTATCCAAATTGGTGTGCTCGAAGAATCAAACAACGATGAAATGGAATTTGGTGAAGATGAAGTAGATGAGGCAGATGGCATAAATGATGAAGATAGAGAAGATGAAGATGTTGCTGATGCCGAAGATGAAAAAGCCAATGAAAATTTTGAATGTGCAGATTTACAAGAATTTTCCGAATTAATCAAACCTAGATTAGTTAGGAATGAAAAGGAAATTCATGATAATTTATTAAGTGATATATTGTCACAAAATACTACATTTGCAAAACCATTAATCTACATGTTATCAATATCTGAATCCAATATACTATTTGCCAAAATTGCGTACATTATTTCACAGTATTCAAATGCAATTAATCCGGATTACACAACAATTCACAATGTCAAAATTTGGTTAAAATGGATAATCATTCTACGTGGTTCAATCTTAACACAAAGCGAAGAATCTATTGGATGGTTGAAACTTCTGCAGTCTGAATTTAACCAGGAATCTAGGGTTTTGAATAACATGATCAAATTAACAGGTAAATTGAGTCTATTAAGGGACCAATTATCCGTACGTAATGAAATGATGAGAAAGAACGTTGGAGACGAAAGTGAAAACGAAGATGAAGACGGTGTTGAAGAAACTACACTTGATGGTGCCAGCGTTGTACTGGATGGTGAAGGCGGGTTTGACGAAGAAGACGAAGATGAAGATGAAGATGAAGACGAAGCCAGAAGTGAAGAGAGTGGCGAAGACGAAAAGTAAGGCACCACAGAGACTAAGATAGGAAAGAAAAGAAGCGAACAATAAAAAAAAACTTGTGAACCGGGAAGTCCCATCAGTTGCCGCGGAACGGTTTGGGGTGAAAAATTTTTGGCTTTTGGAATTTTTCAGTTTAGTGTAGTTTGTTGCAGAAAATTTTTCTTCCTTTCTTTTGTATTGTAACCATCGTCTATAAACATTAATTATGTCTGAAGAAGAAAAGATCTACATCTCCTACAACTGCGTCCACAAGTGTTGTCAAAAAAGTGCTGAAAAAATCATCGAAACCGTTGGTAAGCCTGATGTCATCATTGCTATCGGTGGTGGTGGATTTATTCCAGCTAGAATTATCCGTACATTTTTAAGACAAACGGGAGAGAAAAACATTCCCATCCAAGCTATTGGTTTATCCTTGTATGAAGATATGGGTATGGGAGCAGATTCCATCGGTAAAGAAGTTATCCGTACGCAATGGTTAGATTTTGGTGCATTACAAGAACATTTTGATTCGTTAATTGGTAAGAATATTTTAATTGTTGATGAAGTTGATGACACAAGAACAACTTTACATTATGCATTAACGGAATTATACCAAGATGTTAAAGAAAATGCTGAAAAATTAGGCCAAGATTTAGGTGCAACTAAATTTTCAATTTTTGTCGTTAATAACAAATTAAAGGAAAAGAGAGCTGACATTGACAGAAACTTAATGAATGGTGGTATTTATATAGCTGGTTCTGATGTCGAAGATAAATGGATTGCATACCCATGGGAATCAAATGATATTGACACACATACTGAACTCGCTATTAAACAAGGTAACAATTAATATACAGATTCCTAAATTCATTAAACTTTATATAAAAACTTTCTAGAGAACTTTAAAGGAACCATTATACATTCTAATATCCTACATTGAATTCAGCTTTTCTTGCATTTCGACCATCTGTTGAACTTGTTGTCTTAATAAATCTTTTAAATCGTCAACATCAGCATTAAGTTCACCAACTCTTTCCTCTTTTTCGCCAAGTAAAACTAAGACTTTTTCGTAATTTTTGTTAAGGTTTGCAATTTCGTTATCCTTTTTGTCCATTTGATCTCTAAGTTCCTCGACTTTTTTATTTTCACTTAATAATTTTAAAATTTCATTATTGGTAGCCTCTTTATCATTTTCTAATCTAGAAATTTCATCTCTCGATGTATTTATTTCAAGTTCTAATGTTCTAATGTGTGAGCTTAACCTTTTAATTAGTTGGATGTTCAAGCCGGGAGTTGGGTTTGAATTATTAATCGGTGTTTCATTACCATTAATTGTACTCAGTCTTCCACTTTCAGCATCCATACCTAATGGTATATCGTCTGATGAATACATAAAATCTCTTGAAACATTTGGTGATTCTAATAAAAATTCATCAGGATTAGTTACATCATTCTCTTCAATATTAGCTGATAGATTTGGATATGATGAATTGTTGTTCATATTAATGCCTAATGGTTTACTATCAGTACTATCAATGGAAATCATTGAATTCTGATGTTTTAAAATTTTATCCTGTGGGGTCATCGGTAATATACTATTTAATTTTTGAAATGAGGACATTCTTGGTGTTGTTGATGATTCACCAACTTGAATTGAATATCTACCGGAATTGTTATTGTTATTATTGTAATTCGAATTTGAAAATGAACGGCCTAGTGTCAATGTTGGTGTATTTAAATTTCCAGATTTCAAAAAATTAAGTGATGATGATGATGATAAATCCTGTAAATAAAATGAGTTCTGCGATATAATCTGTGATGGTGGATTGTTTGCTGCTGTTGTACGGACCTTTAATTGTAATTCAAAATTATTTTTCTCTTCTTCAATTAATCTAATCTTCTTTTCAAAGTTTTCCTTCTCATCTGAAAATTCTAATTTTAACTGTTGAATATTTTCTTCAAGTGTTGCGTTTGTTGAAGTCAATGTATTGATCTTTTTGGTTAATGTTTCAATTTCTGACATAAATGATTGATTATTTTCTTGTACTTCAGTGATAGTATTGGATTTTTGTTTTAGGTCATTGGTTAAAACTTTTATCTTCTTGGAATAAATAACATTAATATTTGTTAACTCATCAATTTTGGTTTCAAGATCATTAATTTTGGTCACATATGAACTTTCTATTAATTTCCAATTTTCTTGGGCTTCTTCATATTGCAATTTGATAATATCTAAAGTATTGTTCTTCTCAACTTTAGGAATAGAAATTGAGTTTTCGTTTTGAAATCTAAGTGACTCAATTTTTTCCTCCAACCTTTTAATTTCTGTTGATTTATCTCTGCTACTATCGATCTCTTTAGCTAATTTAACCTTTAGATCGCCAACTACAACTTTATTTTCGTTTTTAAATTGATTGAACAAGAGTTCCAGTTTATTATATTTATCATTAATTAATTCATTTTCTTTTAATTCCACACTCAATTCATGTTGAGCTTTCTCCAACTGTTCGTCTAATTTGCTAAATTTGATTTCTTTTAATTCATCAGTCAAACTATCGTTTGCTCTAACTAATGAATCATACTTTGATTGTAATGTTTCTCTTGCCAATTTTTCTTCAATCAATAATCTCTCGTTCTGATCATTTGTTCTGTTTTGGTGTTCGATTGAATCTAATTTATTTGTTAATTCTTCAATTTTCTTATCGTGGCTCTCAAGATCTTCTTCAAGTTCTAATTCGTGAGCTTTCAATTTTTTAATTGTTTGGTTCAATGTCAGTTCCTTTTTAGATAATTTTGTACCTTCCTCCAATAAATCACATATTTGATCTTCCTTTTCTTTCAATTTTTTCAACAAGTCATTTTCTTTTGAACTATTAGTAGCTTTAGAAACTTGCGACTTCCTATGCGACTTTAACTTATTTTCAAGTGTCAAAATTTTTTGGTTATTCGATTTTTCATTATTTTCAATTTTTAAACGAACATATTTTTGTAATTGTTCCATAAATTGATTTCGTTGTTCATTGGTTTCCTTATTTAAAAATTGATCAAATACCTGAATATCATCTATATTTTGTTCATCGACTTGTTTTTTTTCTTCCTTTATTTCAGATTTAACATCTTTAGCATCTTTAGCATCTTTAGTTGTTTTAGGTTTTTCAGTTGTCTTACTGCTTTTTTGTGCAGCAAGTGCAAGTCTTTCTTGTAGTGTTAACCTTTTCTTCTTGCCAGCTTCAGGCCTTCGAGTTTCATCTTCCACAGGCTGTTCTGCTGGCGTTGCCTCTTGATCTCTGGTTGGTTCTTGAGCTTCAATTGGCTCTTTATCTTCGATAGGTTCCTGATCTTCGTTTGGTTTTTGATCTTTAATTATATCCTTGGATATTGACTCATTAACATCATCGATATTTTCAACCTCATCATTATTTTGAGTTGTATTCTCTATTTGAGAGCTCATTTTAGTATGAATTGAATTATAAAATTGGTTATTTAATATGTCCTTAATATAAGTAAATCAAATAATTGTTCAACTACTTGACAAACCACTTAAAAATGGATTTTGTTTAAGTTGTAAACTTCTGACGACGCGTCGATAAATTTCTAATAGCATTTATTGGTTTTACATGAATTATATTGTAGATTGTTACTTTGTTCTAAGAGCTGTTTGCTGTAGAGGTCAAGAGCAAATACTTTTGACTACCGTAAGTACTTATTTTATCTTCAGTTAAATATTTAAACTCGTGAAAAAATTAAAAATAAGTATTCAAAGAAATAATCTAGTTTTGAATCATAAAGTTTCAGTCCTCCATTTTTCCTTCTCTTTCAAACTAAACCAGTGTTAAATGCCGTAACATACAAGCAATCATGTACTCAGATCAGTGTGGGGACAAATAAAACTTTTAGTAGTTAACAAACAAAAAACAAACATATTTGCAAGTCAAAATCGTGGATTTTTTGTTCTCAAAAACTAAAATAAACATATATAATGCAATTGAGTAAACCTTATGTAAAAAAATGCAATATTGTTAGCTTGGTGTTCATAAATTAAACTATATCATTTCAAGGGTTTAATCTCCTTTTAATGAAGGTAAGGTAAGAGTTAAAATAATTATTCCTATATAATTCTTTCAATTTGTTCAACTATGTATAAATGATACTGAATACAAGGACTTAAAGTATCTAAACGTAGTTTTGCCATATATAACATTTAGTTGTTGTAAATTTCGGTGGCGAGCTATACAGCTAGACGTTTACTTTTCTTGATCTTAGTTAATGATATTTTAGCGTTTAAATAATTAATAAATACTATGATAAACAGTCATTTTTGGTTTAATGTTTTGTTATGTATAACACTTTCGACCGACAACGAACAGGATAAATAATCTGTTTTATATTTAAAGAATTGTTTTACATGCATGGTTTTGATCAATCCAATCAAGGAGTGCCTAAAAGTAAATAAATCCTAAAACATTAACTGTTCAATATCCTTTTTTAAAATTTTTTTTATATAATTGTATGAAAATTGGTCATATTATTATTTTTAATTACAATAATCTCACAACGTGGTCTTTTCATTATCTTATATATCCAGTCGGGAATTATGTCCTTCTAGTACTTCGTCTTTCTATGTGTGTTTCATCAAAAGTGTAATTTTCTAATTATTTATTGGTTTTAACCTTTTCGAATGTCACGTATTTTACTCTTAGGTATTTGGTCATTTGTAATAATCATTATACCAATTACAGCTCATTAATTAACTGTTTAATTCATTATTTTATCTAACGTTATTGTTAGCTTAGGTAATATAGTTTAGTTAGATAGTAAATAATTTCTGTAAAATCATGTAAATAAGTTTTCCGTACTTGCTAAATAGAAAACTAATTATTGAATCTTTGTAAGAAAACAAACTAAGATACAATTTACTACTGTACTGTTATAGTAATCAACTACGCGCTTGTGGGCAACGTGGATTGATTAGTTATTGTTCAACTAAGCAACCCTTATTCGAAGCAATTATACAATCTAAATAAAAGTGGATTCACTGGTATTTATACACGTTTGCCCGCCGACATGGAATCACCCACTCGTCGACTATTCTTTAACTTCTGTTCTATGCTTCCTTCGGGACAAGACTCAATTGGACACTTCCTATTGTTGACATTCCCATGCTTATGGTTTATGTCATTGTGGCATTCATTGTCGATCCATGCTTATGGACTCCGGCAATACTATTATTAATTATTAATTTCTCATGACTCGATCCTCTCATTCTCATATAGATTCCGTCAGTGACTCTGTCCGCGTAGAACTCCGTCTTTCCATGCCTCTTTCTCTAAAAGTGTAATTTTCTAATTGTCCATTGATTTTAACTCTTTCGAGTGTCTTGTATTTTACGCCTAGGTATTTCATCACTTATAATCATCATTCTACTAATTGTAATTCATTATTTAACTATTTATTCAATTATCTTGCCTGAACCTGTTTACGTCATCCTCGCTTGAGGTGCGTTCAGTCAAGCTCCAAATTATTCCTTTAAAAATCAAGAAATGGGTCAATGGTCTAGTGGTATGATTCTCGCTTTGGGTGCGAGAGGCCCTGGGTTCAATTCCCAGTTGACCCCATTTATTTTTTTCAATTTTTTATTTTTCAATCGATTAAATAAGTTTTCTAAATGTTGAAACTTATCTTTGTTCCCAAAGTGTAATATTGTTGAGCTGGATATATAAAATAAATCTTATATAATAAATAAGAGAATGTGAAGAATAAATAATAAAATACAAAATTATAAGAAAAGATTAATTATTTTATTTATCGTAACTTGAATTGAATTAAAGTAAATCAAACTATAATAATTTAAACTAACATGTATGTGGTTTAATAGCTCATTTACCCTTTCTTGATTCATTCATGCTCTTAGCATCTATTTCAGCTAAAAGTTGACATGCATTGACTAATTGAATGACGTTACAGAATTGTTTAAAGAACCAAACAGGAGAACAAATAATAACAAGCCAATATGCTACACTTATATTTGTACCTGGAATATAAATGAAATCAAAATGATTCAAGTAAAGTGCAATATAAAAAGTTTCATTAAATGCACAAACCAGAAATAAGAAAACTCTATTTTCATAATAAAGTTTTAATAGCCAATTTGCATCTGCTCTCATTTTTTTATGACTATCTGAACCACTAACGATCTGTGCATACATATGAACGTAATGAGAAGCAAGATCCAAAGAAATTAAACTTTGCCATGAAATGAAATAATCAGGGTATAAAACACAAAGAAAAACAATTAGTGAACAGGTGGAACATCTATCAGTAACCATATCCAACACTGCACCAAATCGGGTTGATTGGGAGAATTTTCTTGCATAATAACCATCAAATGCGTCTAATAAGCATGATACACTATATAAAAACCCCATGGTAATTATCGGATAGTTTTTCATTGTGAAAAATGATAGTATCAAAGTGACAACTCTACCATATCCAATGAGATTAGGGACAAAGTAAAAAATGTCATTTGGTTTGACGGGATTTGGGATTTCTGTGAAAGAGCTCATCTGTGTGTGCTTTGTTTATTGTCCCCACAATCCAAGCCTGGGCAATTGTAAAACGGGCACTACGCAATTATAACAGAAAAAAGAACATCATCGAGGCATAACTCGAACATATCAGCAACTTTGGCTCCAAAATTTCAACTGATGTCAATTGCAGTTTCGCCATTGAAAATTGAAAATTAAATTCCGTTTTTCATTTCTCAACTTGCACTGTTCACCATTTTAAACAGAATATTTACCACTAAACTCCGAAGGTCCATTATTATAACTAGATTACACATTAAGTACATGTCTAAAGTACACGTTACAAATTACACTAAATAGAAATAGAAAAGGATGAAAAATACTATACATTGATCGCTGTTGTCGTTTGGGAAGGGACATTGGTGTTCCTACTTCCAGTCCTTTTTGACCTATGTGGAAGTGTATATTTCATAAAACTTCTTTGCAATTGTCTTCTGATACTAATTTTTTGAGCTCCAATGAAACTGTCAACAACGACTTTGATTGCACGGTCTAAATCACTACTTGAAACATAGGGACTTAATCTCATTTTTGCAAATGCTTCTGCAATTCTAAGTATAGACTCCAAGTGTCTAACCGTAATTGGGAATGAACCCGTAGTATTTGACTCTTTTCTGAGATCCGAATAAACCCGAGAAACTTTATCCATATCCATTTGGTTTAATTTTGGTTGAATACGAGTTCTTGCAAAGTAAATATATTTTGTTAAAACATCTTGTGGAATTGGTGAAATTTCACTTTCCTTTGCTCTCTTTAACTTTTCCAACTTCTTTCTTCTAGTTGTTCTAATCATTTCTTCGTTTACTTCATCATCAGATATATCATTATCATCAGCATCGGAATTATTATCAATCTCATCATCATCTGGATATGATCTCATATGGGAATCAACAACGAAAGTTGCAAGCCTTTCATCGTTAGATGGGTCACATAAATCTCTAACAACACAAATAACATCAAATCTTGATAAAATTGGTTCAGTTAAATTAACATTCCTCTGCAAATCAACAGTACTATTGTATCTACCACCAATTGGATTAGCAGCTGCAATGACTGAACATCGTGCTTGTAATGTTGTAACAATACCAGCCTTAGAAATTGAAATTGATTGTTGTTCCATGGCTTCATGAATTGATGTACGATCCTGATCATTCATCTTATCAAATTCGTCAATCATACAAACACCTTTATCAGCCAAAACCAATGCGCCACCTTCTAATGTCCATTCTTTAGTGACCGGATCTTTTCTAACAGATGCAGTTAAACCAACCGCAGATGCACCTTGACCCGTTGAAAAAACTGCACGATAAGCTGTTTTTTCAACATATTTTAAAATTTGTGATTTTGCAGTACCAGGATCACCTAATAACAGAACATTAATATCACCTCTAATGGAATGTTTACCATTAACGTCCTTTGGGACACCACCAAATAATGCACAAGCAATCGCAGTCTTAATATATTTATGACCATAGATTGATGGGGCCATTGATGAAATAATCTTGTCAATAATATCTGGTTGGTTCGACATACTCCTGAAAGTTTTTTCTTCTTCTAAAGTAATTTGGTAAGGGGATGAAGAACCGTCATCATCATTACCACTACCTCCTTCACGACGTTTAATATTATTGACTTCAATAACGGTAGCAAAGACAGGGAAACCATTTTTAGCATTTAAAATACCATCATAAGAATTCTTGTAGATTCCAATTAATTCAATTTCTTCACCAGGTTTTGCAATATCAACCAAATCCCATAGTAAAATTGCTTCTTTATGACGTGGTAAACGACCTGCTGGCATCGAACCTGGTGATTCTTGAACGGTAATTCTTTGATAATTTCTATAAACTGTTTGCTCTGAATTGATTGTCATCTTACCTCTATATTCACAATTGGAACAAAATCTAATGGAAATTTCCTTGTTTGAATCCTGAAAGAACGGACCCAAAACCGTTCCACATCGTGGACAGTCAAACTTAATATATTTTAATTGTGGAAAAATACCAGTTCTTCTTGTAACAACACCCTTAACTTTAATCAAATTATTCAAATGACTTTGTCTCAAATCCCTTAAATTTAATAGATCATGATAATCGGTTATTCTAACGTGAATTTCAGAATGAATTTGAGTATAATCACTGTAATGAATTTCAGTTGCTTCCATGGCAACAACATCAAAAATTTTCAACATTTCTTCAGGACATTGTCTCAAAAAATCTGCTAAAATTGCCTTTGAAGTTAACAGATGATGAAATGACACTTCTAAAGATTCACTGTTTGTCTCACCCATTTCTCTGATTCTTGGACCATAAACAGATCTTCCATTTTCATCAACAAATTCCAAAAGAAAAGATTTAAATTCTCTTGCAATAGTTCTTGTAACTTGAGGTTGGCAAATCCATTCAAGGACAGAGGGCGCTTTAACATCAATTAATTGGGCATAAGTGATTTCATTTGCACCCAAGTCTTCATCATTTAAATCTTCTTCAAATCTTCTTCTGGTTCTTTGGGTTGGCAAACCAAATTCATCCTCAGATTGTATATCTTCATGCCTTCCACTGCCATCATCATCTAAATCTAAATGCTGAGATCTTGCGTAGTCATCTCTTAAATTTAAAAGTTGGTCCACTTGTCTTCTTTGTCCAAGATCCATCTCATCAACGACATTATCATCAACGTCCAAATCATCATAATTATCCTCTTCAGGACGTTCTCTGTAATCATCCATCATATCATCGCCAATAAGGTCTCTACCTGTTGCTTCTTCCATTTCATCGTCTAGATCACGTAAATCATCCTCAATTTCATCTCGAACAGATTCTCTATCACTTTCTGAATCTTCTGCAAAAGGTTCAACATTAGGAGATGATGCTAAATCTGGAAAATTAGTTGGTGGCGGCGATGAGTCCAAACCACCTCTTGAAGGAATATGGCCAGAATGTTGCACTTCTTCATCGGAACTATTTTCAGATTCTGAAGCGTCATCGTGGCGGTGTAATCTCTTTCTCGGACTTCTTCTGTCTGACATAGCTGTTTATATGCTGGGAACGTATTGCTCTCAACCTTCGAACCACAAACCGCATCTACAAACCATGCAAGAATCATTGTCATCCATGTTGAAGAGCCTGAAGTGAAACGAACTAGAAACGCGAAAACATGGAAAAAATTATCCCCTTTTGGGACAGTCTTCAACAAAAATAAAAGTTGCCTTTTTTCTTCGAAGGAAGGATTTAAGAAGTTCATCTTGTTCCTTGAAGCCGACGGTCTTTCTATAGAATTTCATTTTCTTGTGACAGTTTCATACATACAGCAAGTTTGAGACTGCAGTTAAAACAGCAATTACAGTATGTATTTACCCTATGCGTCAAAGTTACCAAAATCTACCGGAAAAACTCCCGAAAACACCGACTTTATTGGATCGGGAAATTTCATTTGATCAAGACCTTCTAAGGCAGATTTACTAACATAATTAAATATATTTACCGTTTTTTTATTACAGTGTCTCATCCATATCAAAGTTTCCTTGACCCTAAGATTGGCGATCCAGGATCAGGATCAGGATCAGGATCGGGAACTGGTTCCGCTTATGATTCCTTTGACCCAGAATCTGGTTCCTTCAGACGTAAACGTTCTTTAGTCAGAAGAGATCGTGCAAGACCCAATTCTTTGCAAGCGTCATTAAATAGAAATGACTCAAAAAGTAGCAAGAATGCAGGCTTTAATGGAAACTCTGCAAGATTATCATATATTAATAACAATAATACCCAAAACCAAAGGGTTCCAGCAACTCACGAAGACCTTTATACTGACAGTATAAACGAAGAAATTCCACTCCAAAGCTTGCATTCTTACCAGAGAAACTCTGCCAATAATAATCATTATAGTGATCAATTTTCAATAGTTTCGGAAGCCGAAGAATCAAATGATTTAATAAACAACAACAATAACAATAATCACAGTGACCAATCTAATTATTTCAATAATCTTTCCCAACCAAGAGAAATAAACCATTTAAATGATGAATATAATGAAAACAATTCAGTAGATGGAACTGCTTTGCAACCTGGGTTTTCGTCAAAAAATAATTTTATTGAAAACACGAATGCAGTTGATGATTATTATACTGCAATTCCACCCAAAAGAATGAATTTAGAAGAGGATAAAGGAGGGTTTCCTTATTGGAAATTATATTGTTACACACTTACCTTTTGGGCCCCGGGTCCTCTGCTAAGCCTTTTTGGTTTAAAAACCGAAGATAGACAGTATGCATGGAGAGAAAAAATGGGTCTCATTAGTATCATTTTAGTTATTGGTACTATTATTGGGTTTTTGACATTTGGTTTTACCAGAGCTTCATGTACACATTTAACAGTTAAATTAAAACCCGAGGACGTGTCAACCGGTTATTTAGTTGTGAATGGTAGAGCTTATGATTTAAGTTCTTCTTTGCATCCGGCTGCAGAGGGTATTGACGGAGGTACAAATGTGTTATACCCGCCGATCAATGCAGGTGGTTGTGATGCAAGTTTATTGTTTCAAAATGTCAATGGTAATTGTAAAGGCTTAATCAAACCTAAAGAAAATAATGAAATCCCAGCGAATGGAGATGAGTTAGCCTGGTACATGCCATGTAAAGTTATTGCACTGAATGGAAGTACCCAACCAGATTTTACATTTGATTATTACAACGGTTACGCATGTCATACATCAAGTGATGCCAGAAAAGCATTTTATGATTTACATGTTCAAGGTGATATTTATTATTCATGGGACAATATTACTGATAGTTCAAGAGATTTAATTGTTTATAATGGTAATGTCATAGATATGGGTTTCATTGATTGGATATTTGCTGACTATTTAACCTACCCACAACTATTTGACGACATTAAAAATGATGCCTCACTTAAAGGTTACGATATTTCAATTTTGTTAACTGAACCACATGAAAGACAAATAGCTGATTGTTTAGTCGAAATTGCAAGGGTTGGTGTTGTTGACTCATCAACTATCGGTTGTATTGCATCAAAAATTGTTTTATATGTTTCATTGGTTTTTGTTTTATCAATTGTTATTGTTCAATTCGTCGTGGCATGTTATTTCAAGTGGTTTGTTGCACCATATCAAGGTGCTTCATATTCTTCTGTCAAGGAAATGAATGAACGAAATGAGCAAATTGAAAACTGGGTCGATGATCCATATAATTCTGCTCCAATAAATGACGTTCCAACGAAGAGAAGAGCAAATTATCATACAAAACGGACAAAGAAAAGTTTACGTTTATCATGGGGCGGTGATATTAATGATTTTATTGATAGTGATTATATTGATTCCCGTGATTCATCGAATTATCAACCAAAATACATTACAATGACCACTGAAGCTTACATGATGGCAAATGAAAATAAAAGAAGATCAAGGACTATGTCAAGATCATCATTATTAAGTACTGATAATTTGACTCTGAATCCTTTTAAGACAAATATAGATCCATTCCTGGATGAGGAAATTGAGACTCTAGATCCATCTTTGATTTCTTCAGACGTTATCCCACAACCCCCAGTTAACTGGGAGCCTTTTGGCTTTCCACTAATTCATACAATGTGTCTAGTTACTTGTTATTCCGAAGATTCTGATGGTATTAGAACAACCCTTGATTCAATTGCCACCACTGATTATCCAAATTCCCATAAACTAATAGTTGTCATTTGTGATGGTTTAATTACTGGTGCTGGTAACGATAAATCAACTCCAGATATTTGTTTAGATATGATGACAGGTTTTGTTGTTCCAACGGATGAAGTTGAACCATTTTCTTATGTTTCTGTTGCTCAAGGTTCTAAGAGACATAATATGGCGAAAGTTTATTCTGGTTTTTATAAATATGATGAGACCACTGTTCTACCCGAAAAACAACAAAAAATTCCAATGCTTTTGATTGTCAAATGTGGTACACCAGAAGAACTGTCATCTGCAAAACCAGGTAACAGGGGTAAACGTGATTCTCAAATTATTCTGATGTCATTCCTTCAAGCTGTCACTTTTAACGAAAGAATGACCCCATTGCAATATGAAATGATGAAATCTATTTGGCAAATTACTGGTTTAATGTCCACTATGTATGAATCCATTTTGATGGTTGATGCTGATACTTTAATTTATCCAGATTCTTTAACTCATATGGTGGCAGAATTAGTTAAAGATCCAGAAATTATGGGTTTATGTGGTGAAACAAAAATTTCTAACAAGGCCCAGTCATGGGTCACAGCCATTCAAGTTTTTGAATATTATATTTCACATCATCAATCAAAGGCGTTTGAATCTGTTTTTGGTAGTGTTACTTGTTTACCAGGGTGTTTCTGTATGTATCGTATTAAGTCTCCAAAAAGTACAAATGTTTGGGTCCCGATTTTGGCAAATTCAGACATTGTTGAAAAATATTCAGATAATGTTTTGAACAGTTTACACAAAAAGAATTTATTACTTTTAGGTGAAGATAGATATTTAACATCATTAATGTTAAGAGCATTCCCAAGAAGAAAGCAAGTTTTTGTTCCAAAAGCAGCATGTAAAACTGTTGTTCCAGATACTTTCAAAGTTCTACTATCACAACGTCGTCGTTGGATTAATTCTACTGTTCATAATTTAATGGAATTGGCATTGGTTAAAGATTTATGTGGTGCTTTCTGTTTATCGATGCAATTTGTTATTGTTGTTCAATTAATTGGTACTCTTGTTTTACCAGCATCTATTACATTCACGTTATATATTATTATTATTGCAATCGTTTCAACTCCAACTCCAATCCTTTCGTTGGTTCTTATGGGTATTATTTTTGGTTTGCCTGCACTTTTGATTGTTGTTACAGTTTCTAACTTGATGTATGTTGTCTGGATGGTGATTTATATTTTTTCACTACCAATTTGGAACTTCGTTTTACCATCATATGCATATTGGAAGTTTGATGACTTTAGTTGGGGCGATACCAGAAAAACTGAAGGTGGCGATAAGGGCTCACATGGTGACCGTGAAGGTGAATTTGATGGTACACAAATCCAACAAATGACCTGGCGTGAATTTGAACGCCAAAGGAAAGAAAATGTCATCAATCATGAATCTGACTCTAATAACATGAAGAGTAATTTTAATACGCAATCTAATATAGCATCTGTTTACAATCCCGGAAATTATGATTATGATGATGAACCAGAATACGTTGATATGTCTAAGAGTTACAACCAATAATCTTGGTATGCAAAACAAATCAAAAATAAACTTTATATAGAATAAACCTTTACTACCTAATTATAGTTTTTTATATCTATCCATAAATATTCTTAAATAAACTTTATAAATCACCGATTTATTTGGTAATTACACACTGTATATTATAAATTAACGACACAACCTTAAACAAACTTCCGTTAAGTCTTGCTGTATATCTTTAGTTGGGATCTTAGGTAATAATTGAATCATTAATGGACGGAAATTTTTTAACATTGGATATATGAATGCCAAATTAGCTTCATTGAACGACTCTAAATCGATAAGGATTTTCTGTAAACCCTGCGTGATCGCCTTTAATTCAATTAGCTGAATTCTTGGAATCGGTTTACTTCCAAGTAACTTTGCATCCATAATGTACTTACGTAAACCATAAACACATCTTGCTATAAAAAATGGCAAACAAGTTTCAGAAATGTGTTTATAGTTATTAAAATTTGATAATATAACAAGATCATTAAAGCATTCTTGTGCAAGTTTCAAATTTCGAAAAACCCGAATGGATTCAGTTGTACCATAAACATTCCAAATTGATTCATCTGATAAAGTGTCAACAAAATTATTCATTAATTGGCCATTTAACTTACCAATTGGTATTATTGACTCCATAAGTGAATCATGTTCGTAAAAGAAAGAAGAATTCCAAATTGTTGATATGAATTGTTCAATTATTTGTGTTTCAACATTAAATTTTTTATCAGATTCATAGAATGAATTGAAAAATTCTAATAACACTGTTTTTAAAACTTTACATTCCGAAAAAATGATTTTTTGTTCTTCTAATGTTTCAACGGAGTCAAAACATGAATCAAATGCTTGCATATAATATGGTAATAACTTGTTCAATGAGTCACTATTAACCTTATTTGAAAAATCATAATCTGGAATCTCTAATATAAAATTCAAGATTTTGGTTATATTGGTCACCAATATTTGGAAACTGATGATCCATAAGAAAACTTCATTTTTGCTTGAGTCAACAGCTTTGATGTGTTTTGCCTTGGTAGGTTCTAATAAAGATTTTGTAACTTTAAGTATTGAGCGATCATTTAAATATGTTAAATCTTCAATATTATTCAAATGTTCAGACAAAAGGTTCATACCATAATAACTAGCAGCAATAAATGTCGGAATTTTAACGCCTCTATCACCTAGTTTTTTAACAATCAACTCTCTTGTATGAAATGGAAGAACAATGATCAAATTCAATTGCTGAATTATTAATGATTCGTATGCTAAATAGTATTTATCATTTTTATCAAACTTTAATTCAGATATATTATCTAAAACCGCTTGTTGTAAAACGGTACACTTTTTATCATCGGCCCTCGAATCTGCTAAAATAGGATACCGAATACAAGAATTTAAGATTGTTAACATCCTCTCAATTTTGAACGTTGTCATCATCGGTTTGAAAAGTGTCACGGAAATAGAAAAACAATCAACAAGTGAACATAGTGACTTTTGATATAACGAAGGATTGATAAAATTATAATTGATTTTAATAGATGACCATGGTTCAAATAATAACTCTAATAAATCATCAGATAATGCTTGTTCACATATTGAAAATGCTGTTAAAATTTCTTTGTAGTTTTTGAATATTTGGTCATTTAAATCGACCCAATTATAATCTAGATTAACCAGTTCGACAAAAAATTTCATAATTCCATTCCAAAACTTTTGCACATCTGCTATATTTGAGTGATTAATAACATTGATTTGACCAAGTAATAGCTTAGTTATACCGTTAGTGATATTTATAAAACTTTCCATCCAATCCTTTAAATCTTGACCTTCCAAAGAGTTTAGAGATTCAAATGAGCTTTTATGTAATAAAAATGGCTCCAAAACAATATCATATAATAAACTTAACAATTGTCCATCTAATGAAAATGATTTAATGACATTGAATATCGTAATGATTGATCCATTACGAACCTGGGCTCTATTATCAGAAACAGTTTTAGTTAATTGTAAAACTAAGTAGATCCAAAGATACTGATAATATTGGTAATCATTATCTAAACCGTCAACAACAGCATTAGTTAATTCATTTTCGGATTTAATATTGAATGACACTATGTTCTTGTTATCATCGAGTTCAATTTTCTCTTTGATGTGATCACTAATTAACCAAAAATAACTTACAGAATTGAAGGAAATATTAATATCAAAATTCTGTTCCACAAAATGATACAAACTGTCAATAATAACCTGAATTTGATTCTTTGGAATGCATTGTAACATTTCATCTAAGATAACCTTTAATGTTTCAAACGAAGACTTCAACAGGGAAACAATATTTTCAGATATACTTTTTTCACCAATAATTTCAGTATCATAATTTTGGATTATCATAAAAGGGAAATTAATCATTTGTGTAACAGTATTCCACGATTGTTGGATTAAACTACCATATCTGTCAATTATGCTTTTCAAAGTTTCCAAACATTGAAGATAGATTTCAGCTTCACAATTTGCGATTAAGAGTTCTTTTGATAATGGAAGTTCAGATAATTTACCCATATAATCACATAAACTGTTCAAAACTCTTTTTTCAGTTAACAAATGAGTTTCGGTTTCCTCATTATCGAATCCACTCTCAGCGGCAGATCTTTCAATTTGATTAAAACATCTAGTTCCAAATAATCTGATTTCATCTGAACTGGATCTATCATTAACGATGTTACTAAAATAACTCCTCAATTCGTTTATATTATATTCTGGAATAATCAAAAATTTCTTAGGGTTCACTGTTGCAATATCTGTTATTTTGTTGATGTAATATAATTTATTGAAAGCGCATGGTTGTATCTCGTCTTTATCATTAATTGGAGATTGTCCAAATCCTTCTTTGTTTTGTATATTCATAATCTCATCTGAAAGAGCAATCGCCATTTTAAGCAAATTATTGAAGGTTTTTTCATCTTGATTGAAAATGCTTTTATTTAATTCAGTTAAGGAATGTTCAATAATTTGAAGATCACGATTACTTAAAAACTGTGAAATTGGTGGAACATCTTTTTTATTATAATTGGTTGGACCATCAATATAATAACTAATCCATTGCATAACTGACAAAATTATCTTCCAGTCCTCAAATAAATGTGCACCTAGTGAAACTGCAAGCCGTGACAAAGTGTGAAAACATAGTGTTTGTCTAGTATTGATTGTACGAGGATATAATTTAATAACATTTGTGTTTTCGTTTTCTATTGTGTTTCCATTTGAAATATTAGAGACCGCATTTCCTAATGTTAAACTGATTGTACCAACAATAGATTCACCGATTGACATAACTCTACTTTTATAACCAAATGTACCATCTAATTTTAACGCACAAACGCCAATATATTTAAGGAGTGGACTTTTGACTGTATCAATTGATAGTATACCAGAACAGTAACATAAGTTCTCTAGCAATTTAAGACAATTTGAGAATAGTTCGTTATCCAAAGTTGAATGAACAAAGATGGCAGTTATTGACAATTGTAAATGCCATGTGGCACCTATCAAATCAAATATTTCATTGAATTGCTTTTTAAGTTCTTCGTTGTTAGATTTATCAAAATATTCTCTGTCAATATAGACTTCAGGATCGGTTGATTTCATTAACTGCAGAGTACAGTTTTGAATGCAGTCAGATAATGATACTAAAATTTGCAAGATTAGATACAAGTTGTAAGAATCTGGGATTGGGGGCGGATCTTGTTTGTCTATTGAATCAATGAATCGTACTACTTTAGAAAAATCAGTAACTCTCAAACCAACTGAGTGAACTGCTTTCTTCTGATGTTGTTGTTTAGAAGGAGTTGCCAAATTGTCAAGTTGTGCTGGTGGTGGTTGAACTAAGTCACCAGTATTTAGTACATGCTTTTGAGCCGTGACAATTACAAAACAAATGTTAAGAAAGTCGTGAATGATATTTTTTCTCTCCTCTTTTGGGTTGTTATCATATTCACGGAACAGTTTCATTACTAATTCTGGATTTCTAAAAATTGAGGTAAATATTTCCAGACCCATTATTTTCTTCCAATATGGCGACCCAGACTCTTTTGAAGTAATATGAATTAATAAAGACAATGTAACTTCAGACTCGAGTTTCAGAACATCAAAAACATTGTTTAACAAAAGGAATATTAATCTTGAAACTTTAACCATTAATGTAAAATCTTTACTCGATGATAAGAACCTTAGGAGAAGAGGAACGACTCTTGTTCTCAATAAAAATGCAAGTTCCGGATGATCTAGAAATTTTTGTGAATTATTTTTAATTAAACTTTCAAGAACTTCAAATCCATAATCTTCACTCATATAATTTGTTTTTAAGAATACTGGTTTATGATGCTCAATCAATGTACATAAGTCTGCAACTATTCGTTTTGCATCATAAAGGTATTGGTCTATTTTCGTAACTTCATCGTTATCTATTGTTACTTCATACTTTTTATCTAAAATTTCGGCATCTGAAGCCTTTGAATCAATTTTATCAAATGCAATATCGAGTAATTGAGAAAAGGTTGCTTGTGCAGTATTAACTATTACTGGAGTTTTATTGGCACCTTGAAGATTCGAACAAATAAAAAGTAACCTACTTAGTATTTCATCATTAATTCTAAATGCATATAATTGGCAAAATGAAGGCAGCAGTTGTAAAAGCTTAACTTGGATATCCTCACCTGTATTTGACGCCTCATTCAAGCCTTCAACCACATTAGCAATTGGATCAGGTGAATCAGCAGGTGTTGAATCTTTTTTTGGTAACAATTTTAATTTGATTATTTTACTTAAAGTTTTTATTGCGTCAGCTATAAGTTTTGGATTTTTTGAGTGACAAGCCATGATTAACGGCGAAATAAATTCTGGGTGATTTGTTATTGTATCTTCCATATCAGCAGTTTTGGTCGATTGTCCATTGGAAGATGATGAAAATGGTTTCATTAATTCAATTGAATGATCACAAGCATATCTGACTTCCGGATTCTTACGTTTTGCATCAACACCTAGATTTATTAAATCGGTAATGATTTGGTCTGCAATTCCTCCAGCTGGGTGTTTCTGAGACATTTCGCTGTCAATTTGGATAAGTCACTATCACTCACTTAAAAACTGTGTATCTTATTCACAGTAAGCCTCAATATGCGTCAGAAATAACCCCAAAAGAGCAAAGGTAAGATTCACTGACGCATCAAACAAATCAAAATCAACTTGCTGTCCCTCAACATGAATTTTCAATTTTGGTTTTCCTAATCTGAGCTTTTTTTTTTTCAGATTTTTTTTCATCTTCAATCAGAAACAATTACTAGTAATATCGTATGGCCATCCGGAAAGTGATCATGGACGGTGTTTTTGCAATTAATAAAAAGCCAGGAGATACATCCAGGGCAGTGTTGGACCAAGTCAATCGTATATTATCTTCAGCTACATCATCAAAAGAATCTTTAAAACAACTCCAAGATGTTAGAAGTAAATCATTAGGTAAGCAAAGAATGAAGAAATGGAAGACTCAAAAACTAAAAATGGGTCATGGTGGTACATTAGATCCATTAGCTTCTGGTGTTTTAGTGATTGGTGTTGGTTCAGGTACTAAAAAATTAGGCGATTACACCAATGGGTCAGTGAAAAAATATGAATGTGTTGGTTTATTAGGTGGATCAACAACCACCGGTGACAGTGAAGGTGAACTACTATTGAAAACAGAAATTGACCACGTTACCAGAGAACTATTAGATAAAACAAAGGAGAGAATGATTGGTAAAATGGATCAAACACCACCAATTTTTAGTGCATTGAAAATGGACGGAAAAAGATTATATGAATACGCTAGAGAAGGGTTACCTCTGCCACGTCAAATCAAGAGTAGAGAAGTTGAAATTTATGATATAGATATAAAAGATGATACACTTTCAAATAAACATGATTATAAATTTATGAACAGTGAAGTTGATGAAAGTGGTAAATCATTAGCCGAACAATTAGCTAATAATCCAACACTAAATGATCATCCGGTTCCATTCTCTAAAGAATGGTCAGCAAAAAATAAAGATAACAAAGAATTACCATTACCTATGAAAATAATAAAAAATTCCAAAGTTTATGAAGATGATGAGTATAGAGCTCCATTATTGCATTTTGATGCCACCGTTTCATCGGGTACTTATATTAGGTCATTATTAAGTGACATGGGTCGTTGCGTTGGTTCAAGTTCATACATGGTTAAACTTGTTAGATGGAAACAAGCCGAATGGGATTTAGAAAAGAATGTCTTTGAATTAGATGATTTTACCAAATATGGTGAAGAAATTTGGGCGCCTGTTTTAGCAAAAGTTTTGAAAGAAGGTAAAAGCATTAACGTTAGAGAGGAGATGAAAAAGTCTATCGCAGCACATCCAGAAGCTATAAAGAAGGATGAAGTAGAAGTTGATGAAAAGGAAGATCCAGGGGAAGAGTCCAAGCCAAAGCGTCAAAAACAATGAATAATGAAAAACTTGTAAATAAAATGTAAACTTTTTTATGGACCAAATACACTAGTAAATAATTTTCTTGATAGTTTAACTATTAGTTGTAGTTTGTAAATTGCTTATGCCGAGGTAATTACAAACTCTGTAGGTGTGTAGAGCAGTATATGTTTTAGAAGTTTGTGACGGATTGAAATCATGGTCATGATCATTAACAATATTTAAATCATCATTATCATTTGCAACTTGAAGTAAATCAGGGTCACCATAACTTAATTGAACCAATTCAAAAGTTTCTGGACATCCAAAACCAAACTTTGGAGGGCAATCACGAACAATTGCCTGGCAGACATTCAAACAAGGTAGGACTTCAGCATACGGTAATGGTGGATTGATTTCTTTGGCAATGAAATCATTTCTACCTTTGCCGGAGGCATATCCTTTATTGTAAGGGCCAATATTTAACGATGAGACACATCTTGGTATGGAAACTGAACATAACCATTGCTTATAAGAATACCTACAATGATCACATGTCCTAAATGGTGAATATCTTGCATCTAATTCTGTATCACAGGGAATTTGTTGTAGTGCATATTCAAAAGGTTGATATAAACTTTCAGTGTAATTATCATATGCAGCTACAAATTCATTCCAGGATTCTCTGCCATATAATAAATTCGATGATATTGGGATTGAATATGCAACTTCATCACAAAATTCTAGTCCGTAAGCTAACTTACAAGATTTTGTTTTTGACATGGTGAATGATATGGGTTCAAATATACCACCACCATAAGGTAGTTCCAAATAAGTAATAAGTAAAACGGCAGAATATGATTTAGCAACTTCTAAATCCGAAACAACAAATAAGGTGTCATTATTAATTAAATTTGTTTCATTGATTTGAATTATTTGTGTATAATTTTCATTTTCATTTATAGCACACCATGATTGATTTAATCCGGTTGGAATAGGATATTTATTTTCGAAAAGATACATACGATAAGATCTATTCGGACCAAAAATAATTTCTTCAGTCTCAAAAATTGCAGATTCATAATCAACATCAACGACTGAAATTCTTGGTTCTTGATCATATTGAAATAAAATGTTTCTTTGTGACACGGCAAACTCAAAAATCCAGTTTGAAGTTTCATCACAATCTGAACACTCATCAGGTACAACTAAAATATATAATGGATAGCTACTAATTTCTGAAGTTATTTGCATTATTGCCAAATCGCCAGCAAATCCATTTTCAAATGGAATTGATTTCATAAATTCAAATTGTTGATTCAGTGCAATAGTTTCGTTAAATGTATAATATATAGATAATCCATTGTCTGATAATCCATCGTCCCAGTGGTCGGGTAATTTACAAAGTGATCCTGATAAATAAGCTATTATTTGATATGAGTGTGTCCAATAATCATTCAAACTTGGATTAAATCTATAAGTCAAAACATCATTGTAATTTATTGAATCTTTAACTGGAACTGCTTCATTAATAATAACATACTGTGCATCACCACCCGAGTTTGAACTGTCGGCTACTACTTTATTCGAAATATATACATGATTTATTCTATCTTTCTTATCAATATTTGGTGACCCTAGTAAATGTTCAATTTTTGTACTTTCTGTTAATTCAAGGGATGAGACATTCAAAATATTTATACATATAAAAAACAGTATTATTATGTATTTCCACATGGGTATTTGTATACATATAGACATTTGGATATCTGATTTGTATTTATGTGTTGATTGGGTTTTTTAGGTTATTAATACAATCATACTGCATCAAAAAACCTAGAACCAAAAATAGAAATTTTTGTTGCGAAGTGTACATTATATATCTGCCATTTTGGATCATTACAAAAGGATATCCAAATCAACTATATCTGACCTCATGTTTGGAAGGAGTGTATAATAATAGTATGTTAATTAACAATAAATACAAGTTTTAAACAAAAATTTATAAATTTAGTGGAATGAAAATAGTGGTCTAAAATTTACATAGAGAGTTGTTCTAATAACTTTCTAATTTCATCAATTGCAACATTTGAATTTTCGCCCTTATCACCCATACCTTGACAAGAATTACCTTTACCACCAGCTCTACCACCGATGAATTCAGATGCCTTAGTTGCAACTTCAACTGCTGAGATTTTTTCAAAGACAGGTGGTGATAAATAAACACCTTGAGCAACCTTTGAATCATTACCCAAAATTAAAAATAATGAAGAATCTTTTTGATCCTTTTTCATGTAATTAATGGCTTCAGAGACAATCTTTGCATTTGGAGCAGCATCAATCTTAATAGTACAGATTGAAGAATGTTCTGGATCAGCAAAGAATGCTTTAATTGAATCCATAACCTTAGCAGTATCTTGTTTAATACGTAACTTGGTTTCATCTTTAACAGATTTTTCAATTTTAGTGAATTTTTCCTTTAATTTTGCCTTTTCAACAACAGAAACTGATAATTTACCCAGTTCAGTACCTAAATCTTTAACTTTACGTTCCTTAATTTCACCATATTCTAATTTATTGACATTATCTAAAACTTGGTTAAATTCAGCAGCTTTTCTTTGAACTTCTTTTGCTTCAGTACCAGAGACGGCAACAATACGACGAATACCCTTTGCAATACCTGATTCTTCAATAATAACGAAATCTTTAATATCATCAGTCTTTGCAACATGAGTACCACCACAAAATTCAATTGAATAATTAGTCCATTTATCACTTGTTGGATCAGCTAAAATATCTTCAACAGGAATACCAACAGAGACAACTCTAACAGGATCTGGATATGTTTCACCGAAAACTGCTCTTAAACCGTTGATACCCTTTGCAACTTCTAATTCGACAGGTTGAGCATAAACTTTGTAGTTTTCTTTAATGATTGAATTAACAATATTTTCAACTTGTTCTAATTCTGATAAATCAACCGCCTTTTTATGACTGAAATCAAATCTTAATTTTTCTGGGGCAACTAATGAACCCTTTTGATCAACATTATCACCAATTACTTTTCTCAGAGCAAAATTTAAAATATGAGTACCAGTATGGTTATTTCTTAATGGCCATCTTCTAAGTTCATCATAACCAGCAATAACTTCATCATCAACATTTAATGAACCTTCTTGAATATAACCGGTATGTAAAACATAACCTGCATAAACTTGAACATTTTCAACTTGGAATTCGGATTTACCATCAATGACTATTTTACCAGTATCGAATTCTTGACCACCTTGTTCTGCATAAAATGGAGTTTTAGTTAATAAAATACCAATTTGTTTACCAGTATCATTAGTTGCATCAATTGAATTAACAAATTCACCATCAATTAAAATTCTTAAAATTTTTGAATTGATATCTTTGGTATCATATTTTGCTGAATCATCAGTAACAGGAACTTTTTCATCATTTAATTTAGCTAATGAATGAACATCTAATTTTAGTAAAGTTTTACCAGATTTATTATTGGTACCCTTTGAAGCTTCCTTTGAAGCTTCCTTTGCCTTTTCAAAACCAGCTTCATCGATTTTTAAATCAGCTTCTTCAGCCATTAATCTAGTTAAATCAACAGGGAAACCATATGTATCATATAATCTCCAAACATCTTTACCAGATAAAGTTTGTTCAAGAGTTTTTGAAGCAATTAATGCATATTGTTCAAATAATTTTTCACCTCTATCTAAAGTTCTTGCAAATGATGCTTCTTCTTCATCTAAAATTTCGAAAATTGAAGATGGATCTTTTGCTAATTCAGGGAAAATATGTTGAACTTGTTCAATTAAAGTTGGAGATAATTGTGAAAAGAAATTACCAATTGGATAATTCATATATTTTCTAACATATCTTGCACCTCTTCTTAAGATTCTTCTTAAAACATAACCTCTACCCTCATTATTTGGAACACCACCATCAGCTAAGGCAAATGTAAGAGTACGTACATGATCTGCTAAAACTCTATAAGCAGTATCAATACCATCAGTATCATCTTTACCGAATTTACCAGTATAAGGTCTAACACCAGTAATTTCTTGAATTTTAACAAATAAAGGTTGGAAAACATCGGTATCATAATTTGATCTAACATCTTGTAACAGGGAAACTAATCTTTCAAATCCTAAACCTGTATCAATATGTTTTGCTGGAAGTGGTTTTAATAAACCATCAGATTCTCTATTAAATTGCATAAAGACATTATTCCAAATTTCTAAAACATCAGGATCATCTTCATTGACCAGACTTGCAGCATTTCTACCACCGATTCTATCATAATGAATTTCAGAACATGGACCACAAGGACCTTGATCTCCCATTTCCCAGAAATTATCTTTAACATTACCAGGTAAAATATGATCATCAGGGACACCAACTTTTTGCCATAATTCTTTAGCTTCTAAATCAGGTTCAAGACCAGATTTTGCATCACCACCAAAATATGTAACATATAATCTATCTTCTGGAATACCATAAACTTTAGTTAATAATTCCCAAGAATAAGCAATTGCATCCTTTTTAAAATAATCACCGAATGACCAATTACCTAACATTTCGAAGAAAGTATGATGATAAGAATCTCTACCAACATCTTCTAAATCATTATGTTTACCACCAGCTCTAATACATTTTTGAGAATTGACAGCTCTTTTCAGATTTGCGAAGGATGAAGATGGATCAACTGTACCTAAGAAAATTGGTTTATATTGATTCATACCAGCATTAGCAAATAATAAAGTTGGGTCATCATGAGGGATAACTGAGGAAGACGGGACGAAAGTGTGGCTCTTTTCTTTGAAGTAGTTCAGGAATGTGTCACGAACTTTAGAAGCTGGCCATTCTTGGACCTTTGGATTGGTTGCAGGGTTTGTGTATATGGACATTGTAGTTGAAAATGATCGTTTAAATTGATAAACAAGTCTGTTCATACACAATGAAGAGAAGATTTCAAGAAAGAAAAAAGGGAAAGAAAGAGATTGAAAAAATGAAAATGAAAATGAAAATGAAAATGAAAAGATTAAAAATTAAAAATTAACGTTGATTGAAATGCTCAAATTTGTACATTTATCTGTCTCAACTGTCGAATTCAGGAAAGAATTCAGTGAGAAAATGAGAAAGCGAGAAAAGAAACAAAAGAAAAAGGGCCTGTGTGCGTCGATCGTCCGCAACATGAAAAAGAGAAAAAATTTTGACGGTTTGGTAGCTAGTAAGTGCAGTATATGCTTATCTACTAAGAGAGAGGGAAACAGACAGACATGGTTAGACTGAAAACAAGATACATTTTATTCCAGCTTCATTATCCGGAAGAGGGCGAATATGATAATATAATACCGAGTCAATCAACCACCACGCTATCACCGAAAATCCTTGCATCGACGTTAAGATTATCAATGACGAAAAACTTTGGAGATCGGGCACTGTCAGATACGTTGACGTCGTTTGTAGTGAAGTATTTTTCCAATAAGACATCCACGGGGATCTTACGATGCCATTTTGATGCGGTTGAGACGGTTTTGGCGGCGATGTTTTTCGTTCAAACGTTGGAGGGACGGAACGTGATTTGGGAGAGTGTTGGGGTGAGTGGTAGTATAAGCAAATGTGAAAGACGTGCGATTGCGAGAAACAAGGGGCTCATACGGAGGTTGAAAGTGAGAGGGATTGACTCAGACGAGTTTATCGAAAACTATACAGAAATAGAAGAAGATGTGTAGGAGAGTAGAGAGTAAATCATAGCTATAATCGTAATTATTTTCTGGAGTTGATGATATCAACAAATTCAGGCTTTAAAGAAGCACCACCGACAAGGAAACCATCGACATCAGGCTTGTCCTTGAAGTCAGGGGCATTCTTGCCGTTTGCGGAACCACCATAAAGGATTCTGACGGAGTCTGCAATTTCACCGATTTCAGATCTTAAATATTCTCTGATTGAAGCATGAATGTCTTGTGCATCTTGGGAAGTTGCAGCTAAACCGGTACCGATAGCCCAGATTGGTTCGTATGCAATGACGATGTTTTTCCAGTCATCGGTTGTAACTGCCTTGATGACAGCAGATAATTCTCTTTTGCAAACATCTAAGGTCTTACCTGCTTTCTTTTCGTCAATTGATTCACCTATGCAAAGAATGACCTTAACGCCGTTGTCTAGGGCGAATTTAGTTTTTTCAGCAACGAATTCGTCGGATTCTTGGAAAATGGTTCTACGTTCAGAGTGACCTAAGATGACCCATTCAGCGCCAGAATCCTTGATTGCTAAAGGAGAGACTTCACCGGTGAAGGCACCGGATGGCTTGACGTAACAGTTTTGTGCACCGACGGAGACGGTAGGTTGTTTGTTGTGGTCGACGGTCCACGCAAGATATGGGGCAGGCGGACAAAGGACGACTTCGACATCGGACGCAAGAGATGAGCTGTTGAGGTTGTCAACAATTGCTTGGATGGAGGCCTTGGAGCCGTTCATTTTGAAGTTACCACCGACGAAGAAGGTTCTGGACATGGTTGAATGTGTGATGGATGTTTACGAAGGGGGGGGGGAAGAGGAGGAGGAGAAGAAGAAGAAGAGAAGAGAAGAGAAGAGCAGGAGGATAGGTGTAGAGAAGGCGGTGGTGTAGGCCCATCCATGCATTTATTAGGTGATTGATTTGTGCAGAAACGACATCAGCCGACCCGGAATGAGCTTCTCCGGGGGGTGGGGCGGGCGTCGTGGGGAAGCGTGGGCGCTGGGAGAATTGGTGGGAAAGTCTTTTACTGGGAAATAAATACACACTGGTAACTAGTATCATGGGTAGAATAAATATGTTATATCATACATTTAATGATCAAAAATTGGAAGATTATACCAGAATTAAAAATTTAGAAAAATATGTAGTATTTGACACAATTTTAGAAGAAAAATGTAAAAATTTATACTGTAGTAAAAGGTTATCTGTAGATCCAGATTTTGCATTTTCAACAATAAAACAACAGAGACCTTTTATCCTATATACATAAACAAAGTCTATAATTTAGGATGGAGTATGAATTATAGACATTTAGGAGATGAATATATATGGATTATGATATATTCTAATACAAAATCCAACCAAACTATCAACATAAAATATTCAGGGAACATGGAATATATTGGATATAATTGTTTTATTGAATGCAAAAAAATAATAAGATATAATACTTTAAATAAATTAATAGAAATATATGATAAATTTAATAAATGTTATAAAATACTAAATTTTGAAAACCAAAAACATGTTAAAGAGGAAATAAATTTAGATTTAGATAAAAATTATGATTTTAATATAAAAGAATATTTGCTTTAATTAATTATTTTTAATGCATTTTTTTAACATAAAAATATATTAAATATTATCTAATGATGTAAAAATAAATAAAACATATTAAACATGATATTGATTTATAATATGAATGAACTAAAATTAAAGGAATATTGTACTATGACTTATTAACAAAATAACATCCCTTAATATTAAAAGATATTATCCTGACACACACATCCGTGCACCGCCTAGAAACAAAACTCTGGAAGAAAACAAGGACAATATTTCAGTACTTCTTTCTAGTATTCGATATATCTGTGCAACACTGGATAACAGACACTAGACACTAGACACTACAGCCTCCCACCCTTCACACAATGTCCGTCTCCCCCTCCGCTGCCGCAAGACTCGCCAAGGTGTTCCCTGCCCTTGACGCCATCTCCGTTTCCCAACTCACCGCCAAACCACATCCTCTCCAATACCACCTACCTCGCACGTCCCAAGGCAACTTGCCAGTCTACAGGACCATCAGATCCCAAGCAGTGTACACCGACATCAAGCGTGTCCAAGGGAACATTGTCTCCTTCAGAAACGACCTGCAGGCTCTTCTTCCAGAGATTGAAAAATCCAATTTCAACTGTCGTATTATCAACGGCTGTTTAAGAATCAAGGGTGACCATTCCACTGTTGTTAAACAAGTTTTAGAAAAGAAGTTCTAACGAAAACGGAAAAAGGTCCATCTTTCTTGTCACTTTAAATAGTCCTGTATATACATACATACATACACACATCTATACTATATCTTTTATAAACAGTCTGATACATTAGCTTCTTCTAACATGGAAATTTCCTTTTTTTTTTCTCTACCGCGATTTCTAATTTTCACCTTCCACTCACCCTTTTTTACATGTGTATCTTTATCAACATACAAAAAAATACCCAATTCGGTGCCTTGTCATATCAAAACCTTATTCAATCTCTAATATAATCAAAGCACACACATACACACACACAACAATGACGCCGCCACCATCGTCTGCCGGCTCTTCGGATTCGAAAGAAAACAAAGAGCTGATAATGGCCAAAAGAATTAAGGATGCGGAAATAATAGACAACAAATCAACGTTAAACCCATTACAAGCGCCATTTGCCTATATCGATGGTTCCATTTCCATCGACGAAGTGTTTAAAAATAGCCTGAAACTCTTGTTTTCCCATAAAACGTTCAAAAATATGGAAGATTCAGGGTTCCGTGAAACTATTGATGTCGAAAGAATGAATAAAATTGATGATAACATCAATAAACTAAAACAATTGGAAGAACATGGAACTAGGAGACGGTCTCTTGAAACTGCCATCACCAGCGTCAGATTCGAAAATAAAGAAAATGAAACAATAAACCTCATTGATAACCTAACTCCCTCAGAACCAATCACTTTACCAAATAGAAATTCAACTTGGAAACATTCAAATAAGGAACGTTTTATAGAAAAAAATATTGTCTCTGCTAATTCAAATAACGAAACCGTATTCAGTGAAATACAAAAATTACAAAAAATCGTTAACCTTGATTTGAATGATCCTCAACTCATTCTTGATGAAAAAAACGATGCTAAAACTTCAAATGCTGTAAATTCTCTATTGTTGGGTTCTTCTGATATAATTGGTTTAACATCTAGTCTTTTCCATGATGAAAATGGTTTACGAAAAGGTCCTTTATTGTTAAACTTATTAAGCGTATATTTAACTGATATTACAACTGATGTTTATTTAACAAGATCAAAATTGAAAAATTCAAATAATCCAAATGTTAAAAATCTTTTAAATAATCCTTCATCGATAGATAATGACAAACTATCAAATATTATTACTGATTTTAATAATGAAGATTTATTAAAATTATCCACTTTTGCTAAAAATAGAATTTATAGATTTCATTTAGAATATGGTATTGGTAATCATGTTTTACGTTGGGATATCGAAAAAGATGTTAAATCTTTGTTATATTTACATAAAAAACTGCTTAAGAGAAGCACAAAGGAAAGATCTGAAGTAATTAGAAGAAAAGACATGGAATTACCAAAATTCCCTATATTACCTTCACATTTTGCAAAATTAAAAGGTTTAATTAATGGTGATAAAGAAATTCACTATTATTCTGGAAATCCCGAAAATCCTGAAATCCCAATACCAATTCAAAGAGAAGCTACAAATAATACAATTGAATCATCACATTCAATTGCAAGAACTTTAACTAGATTTCCAACAAACTTCAGAATCCCAAACTATAAAAGAAAAACAGAAAATAATAATAACAACAACAATAACAATACTAAAGCTTTAAAGGAAAAATATCTTTTGGCAATCCGTGAAAGGAATAAATTAAATTCAAAATATAAAGAAGATATGCAAACATATTTTGATAACTTAATAAAAAATTTCGCAAATACTGAACAATCCACTAGAATTTTACAATTTTTTGAATTATCTTCTTTCTCTTTTCTCTTATCAAATGAAATTTATAGGAAAAGGAAAGAAGGTTTTTTATTCATTGTTTCAAGTACAAATAAACAAGGTTGGAAAGTTGGACATTTTAATTTTCATGATATAAATGAAATGATTAGAAGACATTCAAGTAAATGGTGTATTCTAGGTGATTCATTTTTACTATATTCATCTAATAATTCTTCAACTACACCTGAAGAAGTTTTCCTTTTTGATTCAAAGACAGTATTGACAATTAAAGGTTTAGATGATTTAGAAAAATTAAAAATGAATAATGAAAGAAATTTATATGAATTTCAATTTAATGAAAATAAAGGACGAGAAGATGACGACGACGACGATGATGATAATGTCAACGACGTAAATGATGTAAATGATGGTATTGATTTACATGAACATGAAGATAATTATTTTGAAAATTCCAATAAAATTTTAAAGGATGCAAAATTTTATCCAACTATTAAAATTTCAAATTCTGAAAGATCCATTAAATTAATTGCAAGAAACCCAAAAATTACAATGCAATGGGCATTGGCTTTTAGGAATGTCATTAATGAAACCGAATGGGCTAAACCACATAGATTTAATTCTTTTGCTCCAGTTAGATCAAATTGTTTTGCTCAATGGTTTGTTGATGCAAGAGATTATTGGTATGCTGCATCTTCTGCAATTGAAATGGCAAAAGATGTTATTTATATTCATGATTGGTGGTTATCACCTGAATTATATCTTAGAAGACCTGCAAATGGTAATCAAAATTATAGAATTGATAGATTATTACAAAAAAAGGCAGAGCAAGGTGTTAAAATCTTTATAATTGTTTATAGAAATGTCGGTACAACAGTTGTTACAGATTCAATGTATACAAAACATTCATTTTTGGATTTACATGAAAATATTTATGTTTTAAGATCTCCAAATCAAATTATGCAAAATGTTTTCTTTTGGGCACACCATGAAAAATTATTAATTATTGATAATTCAATTGGTTTTGTTGGTGGTATTGATTTATGTTTTGGTAGATATGATACTCCAGATCATGTATTAGTTGATGATAGCAAAGAAAAATTTAAATCAAAAAGTGAGCCTCAGAATCAAAATCTTACCATCAATTCTGAAGATTCTAATTTAAATTGTGAATTTCAAGAAAAATATCAAATTTTCCCTGGTAAAGATTATTCAAATCCACGTAAAAAAGATTTTTTTGAATTAGCATCTCCTCATAAAGATATGTATGATAGACAAAATATTCCACGTATGCCATGGCATGATGTTCATATGGTTTTATCAGGTGAAGGTGCAAGAGATTTATCAAGACATTTTATTCAAAGATGGAATTATTTGTTAAGACAAAAGAGACCATCGAGACCAACTCCATTATTAATTCCTCCAAGGGCATTTACTGAAGAAGAAATGAAAAAATTAAATTTGAAAGGTACATGTGAAATTCAAATTTTAAGATCAAGTAGTGATTGGTCATTAGGTTTAAAAGAACATGAGCAAAGTGTTCAGAATGCTTATGTTAAATGTATTGAACAAAGTGAACATTTCATTTATATTGAAAATCAATTTTTTGTTACTAGTTGTACCATTGATAATTGTGTTGTTAAAAACCAAATTGGTGATGCAATTGTTGATAGAATTATAACTGCTCATACAAAGGGTGAAACTTGGAAAGCAATCATAGTTATACCATTAATGCCAGGTTTTGAAGCCAATGTTGATTCAAAAGAAGGTGGATCTGTTAGACTTATCATGCAATGTCAATATATGTCAATTTCAATGGGTGAAACTTCAATATTTGCAAGATTACGTAGAGTTGGAATTAAACCTCAAGATTATATCACTTTTTACTCATTAAGAAAATGGGGATTAATAGGTGATAAAAAATTATTAACAACTGAACAATTGTATATCCATGCGAAAACAATGATTGTTGATGATAGAATTGCAATTATTGGATCAGCTAATATTAATGAAAGATCAATGAGAGGTACAAGAGATTCTGAAGTTTGTTCAATTGTTAGAGATAAAGATTTGATTAAATCAAAAATGAATGGCAAACCTTATTATGTTGGTAAATTTTCACATTCTTTAAGAGTTAGATTAATGAGAGAACATCTGGGTATTGATGTTGATTTGGTTGATTTAATAGAAAGAAGGTTTAATGAAATTGAACAATTTTGCAAATCTGAAATTGGTTTAAATGCATCCATATTATCATCACCTGCTCCTTCTTCTTCTAGTCGTTCTTCAACAAGTGCTACAAGTTATCTCAGTTCCATGGTTGAAATGGGTACAAGATACCTATTAGGATTGACTAAAGGTACGCCATATTTTCAAAGTTTACAAAAATTTAAAAATGAAATAAATGGAGATAAATTAACATCTGATATGCTTCTCAAATTTAAAAATATTAAAACTGAAAATGATGAATCACTTTCATTAGATGATATTGAATTTTCATATTCCTTTAATCATAGAGCGGGTGTCGAAAACGTTGGTATCAGAAGTTCCAAAAATCTATCTTCAGATACAAGAGTTACAACTGAAAATCATCGAAATGAAGTTAGAGGTGACGTTGACGGATTTAATACCAACTATTATGCTCAAGAAAAGAAAAAATATAATGAATTTTTAATGAATAAAATAAACTACCTTAACTCATTAGACAATGAAACTACAAATACTTGTAAAAAATTACCAGATTTTGAAGATATAGTTGAACTTTTATCTCAAGAAAATAACAAAAATTTCAGTGGAATAGAGCAAGACTCAATCAATATTGATAAATGGACAATGATTAAAAGATTATTTTACATAAGAAAATTATATTCAAAAATGTTAAACAAGGAACCAGCAACTTGTACAACTGGTACATCAGCATCTTCAAATGATTGTAATAACCTTTGTATCAATAAAAATGAAAACATTAATATTAAATCATCGAATTCCAATGACGAACATAATGTGCCAAATGATGGATTTTTGAATGGTTCATCGACAACAAGTCCAATCCCTAATATACCATTACTTAAACTAACAAATGATGATATTAATGATATTGATAAGAACTTCTTACCAAATATTGATGTAGATTTTATTGATCCATATGGATTTGAAGATCCATTAGAAATTGACTTTTATGAAGGTACATGGATGACACAGGCAATTAGAAACACATTATTATTTCAAATGGTTTTCCATTCGCAACCTGATGATCTTGTTCAAACGTGGAAAGATTATAAGGAATTTAAAGATATGAAGAATGCATTTTACACATATCAAAATATTGCTAGAGGCAATCAAGAAGGGGCTAATGGTGAATTGGCTAACAATAATAGTAACAATATTGGTGGTGATGCTACAAATAATAGAACTATGAATAATGAAGATTATGAACCGAGCCTGTCTGATGTTGAGGAACATCAACGTAAATTGAAAAGAAGTGCAAAATTGGCAGAGCTTGAAAGATATATTAGAATTAATGGCCAAGCATCTGCTAATATAACAGGGGCAAACGGTTATGGTAGAGGTGTCGTTTATGATTACCAAAGTAGTATAAAATTAATGAAAATGGTTAGGGGGCATGTAGTTTTGTTCCCAACAAAATGGTTAAAGAAAGAGGTTGAGGGGTCAAACTGGTTTTATAAGGCAGACAAGATTCCGCCAATTCAAATTTATAACTAGGTGTGCAGTATTGTGTAAACGTTATGCGATGAGCTACTATTCGGGACATCCAGGATGCGATGCGGCAAAATGGCCTGAACAATGGAACATTTGAAAAATCCGCAACGTATGGTATGGACTTAATCAGTGAATGGGCATCAATTGTTTCTAATCGTCCAATAGAAAAGCGAGGATTACGATGAGGTGCAGGATAAGCAAAATGGGACGTGTTTCCATTTAAATACGTCCACGTTCGGATATTAAGTAGATCAAACACGATTTCATATAGAGGAAGAGGGTCGTTTTTTTTATTTTAACAAGGATGTTTGAACGTGAAAGGCGCAGACAGGTACAGCTTACCAGACGATATGAAATTCAGAAAAATATCCCAAGACAGACGTCATCATCACAAGGAGGAACACTAGTTAATAGAATGAAAATCCTGAATGAAGATGTTAACTTAAACAGTCGTCTAATTAATGGTTATAACGGATCACCTTTAAGAAGACATGATAGCCAAGGTCGACTAAAAAATTTACCAATAACTGCACCTTTAAATCCAGCGCAATCTAAAAGACACAGTATAGCAAACATACATGCTAGCAGTACGAGCAATCACAGCAGTCCAAGTTCGTCAGTTGTCAATACATATAACGATTCCACCGTTTTTGAAACCACCGTTCCTGGTAGAAGAAACTACGTATTTGAACAAATTCAACATCAACAAATTCAACAAAAGAATACAACATTACAAAAAAATCGATTTAGATCTTACGATAATATCAATAGCCGTAGTAAAAGTAGCGGTAATATTACTAACAATACTAGTGATAATACTCTTGATTACTCATCTAGTTTAAACCGGTTTTACAATAAATCACAGAATCAAGCACAAAATGACTCTCAAATTCAAAGGCTATTCAAAAATTCATATTTACAAGATCCCCGTACCAGCTATAATTTACAACGAGATAGTGTATTTAGCAAACACACTAATAAAACTTCCAATCCTAGTGCTTCCAGGTTAAGCTATATGGTTAATGATAGTTTTCAAGATGGTACAAGTGTTTCACAAAATCAAAGTACGGAAAATAGCGATGATACTGACGGATCAGACAACTCATCAGATGAAACACAACCATCAATAACAGATAATAGCGTGATTGTAAATCCGTTAGGGCTAATTGATGGTATTAGTGCGGAGGTCAGTGTTGATGATAACAATGATGGATCACTCGGAGATTACGAAACTCTGTCAAGTACGACGAGGACACAATGGAAGCAATTATTAATGAGAAATGAAATTGATAGTGACTTGTACCATACTGAAACTGAAAACAAAGCTGTTGGGGGTGCATGGTTAAACCAAGACAATTACAATGCTGATCTCAATGCCAGTCATTCCTATGGTAATGAACCTGTGCAGTCTAGTAAATCCGAACAGTATCAACAAAGACAACCAAAACCTACATGCCGTAAGCCTGGAATGTGGACCCAGAGCAGTCTTGAGCACCGAAACATGTACGAACGAGTTACCAACGATCTACGAAACATGGTACTGTTTAGTCACAACCCGTTGGTGAGCAGCCTGAAACGAACCAGAAACACAGAAACACCCAACGCAATTCATGCGGCCTCTCAACCGCACATAACATTGCCTGTTGCGGTCGGTGCACGGGTGGAGCTTTTGTGGGAAAAGGCCTGTGCGGAATTCTGTCTCTGAAAGAGAACAAATCACCCCTATCTCCTGTACATAATGTAATCTAATAATGCTATTTATTTAAGATGTATAGTGAATCGTCCCGTAAGGAAACTACCTAGTCAGAATACAAAAACAATGCATGATTCAAATGGATCCATACCCAACTCGCACACGGATGTCAACGACTTTTTCAATGAACTAAACGGAATCGAAAGAGAAAATGCAAATCCTACGATGCCTACAGATCAATCACAGGTACCACAATATCCGACCAAAAAAACTTTTAAATATGCTAATGACTGTTCAATTAGTATCGGGTGTACCCCATCTGGATTCGCAACTTTGTTAATTTATATCGATGACACCCCTTTCTTTGGAGTAGGTACAATGTTTAGTTTGTCAGCATTGGAAATTACGAACGCTGAAATCTATTATAACTCCAAAACAGATTTCCTACTTGATGAAGATATTGACCCATATAGTACTCTTCCATTAGATACCGATAGAGAAAGAAGATTACACAAAATTAGTGTTTATAAAATACCTGAAACAACTGAATATCGTATGGATTTAGTTAAACTTGCCAAGACTGGCATTCCTGAAATTGATGCACAAGATCCGTGGAAAGATTTCAATGATCTGGATGATTACGGTTCTGGTCAGCAAATCGAACTTGTTAAAAAATTCACTGATCTTTTATGTGTAAGTCGAAATGAACCTGACATGATTATCACAGGTCAAATTCCTGAAAAATACCCCGAGCTTGAACCGTGTGTTGGTATCGTTGCATTTAAAAGAGTTAAATAGAGAATATTTAGAGGAATTGGGTTACTGTAATGGTGTAAATGATTTTAATTTTAATGTATATATAATATATAATATCTTAATGAGGCTTAATTAATCGGTAAAACCCAAATCTTATCCAAGTTTCAAATTTATTTCCTTTTTTGGAGAACGACATTTTTGATGTGTTTTTTGATTCTTTTTGATTTTCCTGATTTTCTCAAAAAAAATTTTTTTTTTTTCATGATTTTCACATTTCAAATTTCAATCTTTAATTATAGTGTATTTCTCTTTGATTTTCTTTCTGGAAACAACCAATTTACCAGTTGATATGTCTTCGTTAGCAGATCAATTAGCAGGCATTGCACTTCGTAGCAAGGCTGTGGCTTTAGATAGAAAAAAAAGAACTAAAATCCATTCAGTTTCTTTTCTTCAAGATCCGTTAATTGCTGCAACTCAAGATTATGAAACAATCTACTATGATTCACTTGAAGCCTTGGAACGTTTAGAAACTTTAGATCGTCGTTTTGGTAAATTCAAAAATTCTATTTTCAGTAATGCATCTATTCAAATTGATAGACAAGTTCAAAGTCAAGAAGAAAACGACAATTTAAATAAAACAATTAATGCATTTCTTTCATTACTTGCACCATATTGGCATTTAGCAATTTCAATTAGAGCTGCGGAATGGCCTTTAAGAAGATTTCAAATGAACATCTACAATGCTGAATATTTATTATTATCAACTCTTCCATATTATGATCAACCGGTCTTCTCACGTATTCTTTATGTTATTACTGATTTACCAAAATTATTCGCTTGGGCAATTAATTTTAAGAAATCAGGTAACAATCCATCTAAAAATTCAATCGTTAAGGTTTTCACTGACGTTGAGTTTTTTAATTTGTATTCAAAGTTTTTACAAGATGAATTACGTCACAAAAATCAATTTAGAAAATTATTAGTTTTTTACGTTTCAACATCAATTTCAACTATTGCTGCGTTGTCTTCAACAGCTTCTGATAAGTTGAAATCTTTAATTCCATTTGCGTTAGAAACTGTTTCAACTTTATTAGCATCAAATGATAAAGAATCTAAAATTTCTGCATATACTATTCTAATTGTTATTGCAGCAGCTGTTCCATTAACAAGAGAAATTATTCTAGCTTCAGTTGAAACCGTTTTATTGTCAAGTACTGAAGGAACTAAATTGGATGCTTTTAGTTGTTCTATCAAACTTTTACAATCAGTTCAAGAACAAGGTTTGGAACCATTACCAAAAAACATTATTGATTTATTATCAAATGACATTTTCGTTAATGAATCAGTCTCTTATTTGGATGTTTTAAAGTCAACTAAAAACAGTGGTAAATTTGTTTGTACTTATCTAAGAGCATTAATTCTCAACAACATTGATATTGATTCAACTATGTTAAAAAATATAAAGTCTTCAAATATCAATCTCACTAAACAACAATTTACTTTAATTACTGCAGAAGTTTTAAAATCAATTATGAATAATTCAAGCAGCGGAAACAAATATTACATTGATTTAGTGAAATTTCTTATTGACAATAATGAAGAATTCTTTTTCCAAACTTTAGAAAAGTTGAATATTAAATTATCTGATTTAGAAATGATGGTTCAATGTGTTTTAGTTGATCCATCACATGTTACCAATGAAGATGATGAAATCATTGAGATTGCGACTGAATCAACAAATTCAGAAATTGATCAAAACTTGATCAAAATCTATAATAACAATAAAGCATCAATTAATTCATTCTTATCAGATGAAAAAATTACACATGAGCAATATACAACTTTCCATGGCTTGTTCCTAAAAAGTATGTTAAATAATTCAACGGATGAATTATTCAAAATTTCTCTACAAACTCCAGCATTAATCATTTCATTTTTGTTAAGATTGGCAACTTCAAATTCACCAGTAAAGGCAAGAATATATGCCATTGATAAGCTTGTTAAAAATATTCAAGGTTTAGATTCATCAATTTTTATTGGATTAATTGTCCCAGTTGTTCTTACGCTTTTAATTGATCAATTACCTCAAATAAGAAGAAAAACTATTGAATTGATTAAGATTTTGAATGAAAAATGTGATGAAAATTCGACTGAAACAATTTTACTTAATGAAATTCTATACGGTAAAGATGCATCTGAAGTTGTAATTGTTTCGCCAAGTGATACGAAATTGTTACTGAATACAGTATCTGAAAGTTCGCCAAATTTCTCAGTCGACAATACCGCATTATATCCATGTTTAGAAGGTTTATTCAAAAACAAGAAATTAGGTAAGGTATACCTTGCTTTTTTTACATCCCATGCATTATCTGTTGGTATTCCAACTATTAAAATTAATTTAATCAATATTGCAGTTAATAGTGCTTCAAATGTTAAGGGTGCTGCAATCCCATCATCATTGTTTGAAGCATTATTAACATCCTATATCGGCCAAAGAGGTGAATGGATTAGTAAATGTACATTAACTGATTGTAATTCAGAACTATTTGAATCTACAATTGTTTCATTAGTTTCAGTGAAGGAGAAGAATGAATTTGCAATCAGTTTCCTGGAATCATCATTAGCTTCGCCTTATGAACAACTCTCAAAGATTGCAGAGAATCAAATTGTTAAGATTTTGCCAACTTTAAAATTTGAATTCCAGACTAAAATTGTTAATAATGTTTTGGAAGAATATTTATCCGAAAATATGGTTAACTACGATCCAGTTGAGGTTTTAGAATCCATTGAAATGACTAATGATCTATTTATTGATTTATTAAAGAACTGTTCATTAAATACTACCTCTTCCCAAGCGCAAAGAAATCCACCAAAGAGAAGAAGAAGATCATCACAATCTACTAGACAAGCAATGAAGGATGATGAAGTTTCTAATATGGCAACATCACATTTGAAGAAAGTTACTATGCTACTCGAAGTTTTAGATTTTGTTAGTAAAAAAGCTACTTTTAAACCATCATTTGAACTTTTAAAATTAATTTTTGTTATTTTAGATGATTTAGAAACATTAGGTAAGGATGGAAAATTACCAATTTTATATGCTCAAGAAACCATTTCTTCATGCTTGAAAACCATTATTGAAAAATTAAAGGAATTAAATGTCCCAATTAAGGATGCTTCATTAATTCGTGCTGATGTTATTGTATCTGCAATAAGAGCATCAGATTCTCCACAAGTTCAAAATAAACTGTTATTAGTTATTGCTGCACTTGCATCCTTATCACCTGAACTTGTTTTACATTCAGTGATGCCAATTTTCACATTTATGGGTGCACATACAATTCGTCAAGATGATGAATTTTCTGGTCATGTTGTGGAACAAACTATCATATGTGTTGTTCCAGCTCTTGCAAATGCTGCTCAATATGGTAAAGTTGATGAAATTGAATTTTTACTGGCATCATTCGTTAGTGCATTCTTACATGTTCCAAGACATAGACGTGTCCGTTTGTTTACAACTTTAGCACGTACTTTAGGTGGTGATTTATCCATTCATTTAATTTTATTCCTGTGTGGTCAACAATATGTTAACGCTTACATGAAGCACAGAATGGGTGATTGTTCTGCATTGGTTGATTTTGCAACTGTTTTCTTACAAGTCTTTTCTGCAAAGGAAGAATTAGATGCAACTAAAGAGTTCTTGAATTTATGGAAACTTATCCCAGAAAAACCAGTTGAGAAAGATTCCACTGAATTTAAAGAGTTATCATCAAGAGTTATCTTTGGTCCATCAATTGTTTCAATGTCAAAAAGTGAATTATATAACTGGAGAAAAGGTTTGGTTTCATTTATTAGACATGCACTTACTGATTCAAAGAGTTCTAATGGTATTCCAAAATTAAGATTAAAAATTGCTTCACAAATTTTGGAAGATAGACATACAGATGAATTATTATCAAGCTTTTCTGATAATATCAAATATTTAATGGAAGTTATTGATGTTTCAACTAAAAATCATGAAGATGCAGAAATTATTAATAAGTTTTATAGGTTACTAGGTGATGTTTTAGGTCTTTTACCAATTCAATATTACTCTAAATCCGTTAATGACATTTTAAATTCTTCAGATTCATTATTACAAACTATGAAGAGTTTAGTTACTTTGACATCAACAAAATTCAGTTTAGAACACACAGAAAATCCATATGCACATGAAGGTATTGCATTATTAATGCCAACTCTGTTGGAAAAAATTTCCTCTAAGGTTGATGTTGAATTATCTCAAGCATGTTTAGATACAATGGCAACCTTGATTCATAGATTCGGTGGTAATATTGAATCAGCTAAACTAATCAAGTTTTTGAGTGTTATTGTTACCGATTGTGGTTTAGTTAATAAGGAATCTCCAGAACTTACTATTTCTTCCATTAATTGTATTACAAGTATTGTTGTAATTGTTGGTGTTAAGATGATTGGTTTATTCCCAAAGATTGTTCCACCTATTTTTAAAATATTTGAAGATGTCATAAATAAACATCAAGAATCATCAAAATTAATTCAAATTTCAATTATAGTTTTCTTCTCAACTTTAATTAAAAAGATTCCAACTTTCTTAACTCCTAACATCAAAGATATTTTGAAAATTTTATTTAGGGCAAATGCGGTTTCTGATTCTATTAGATCAAATGTTTTAGATGTTATGGTAGAATATATTGATTCTAAAATTGTCATTTCTTCCTTATGTTCATTATGGACATTTGTCTCCTCTTTAAATGCAACATCATTGGGTCTATTTATTGGTACTATGGAAAATACTGTTGAGAAAATGAATAAATCAACCGCAGTTTCAGAATCTGGTTTATTCTTCAGATTCTTAACTAATGCATTAGAATATCGTGCTGTTTCTAAATTTGATAAGAATACCATTGGTAGAATTGAATCAATGATTCATAAGTGTGGTATTGTTTATGTTATGAAATTGAATGATAAAACATTTAGACCATTATTGGCATTAATTGTTAGATGGGCATTCGATGGTGAAGGTGTTATTACTGATATTAATGAAACTGAAAGATTAGAGTCATTTTTTAAATTTTTCAATAATTTACAAGAAAATTTAAGAGCAATTATTACCACCTATTACAGTTACATTTTTGATTCAACTATTGCATTACTTGAAAGATTTTCAACTGGAGATTTAGTTAGTATTTCACTTCGTAGGCTAGTTATTATTTCACTCACATCATCATTCAAATATGATCAAACTGAATACTGGCAAGTTAATGCTAGATTTGATGCAGTGGCTGAAAGTCTCACTAAACAACTTACAAATATTGAGGAACCAATAGGTAAACATTTAGTTAAGTCACTATGTTCATTAGCTCAAGACATTTCGTCGTCAGATGATCATAATAAACACTTAAATGAATTAATTATTTCACATATTCGTATTACTGTCGATAAAGAGCCAACATCTAGAGAAAAATACTGGTCAATTAAGGCCCTTACAACTATTTACAAGCGTGTTGGTGAAGCTTGGTTAAGTTTATTACCACAACTTGTTCCTATTATTGCAGAACTATTAGAAGATGATGATGAAGATGTTCAAACTGAAGTTCGTGAAGGTTTAGCCAAAATCATGGAAGAACTTATGGGTGAATCTTTAGATCATTTATTAGCTTAATTGTGTACATATTTTATAAATTAATAAAAGTCGTTTGGTTTTGAACAAATATAAGATAAACTATCTTTATTTTTTGTTTATTTTTATTTCAAGTTGATATTTTACAACGAGGGTCAAAAGTTGTAGAAATTGTGAATTTCTGCTTTCAGGTTCTGAAATAAAAGAATAGTAAGACTGCTGTTATATGAGTTTTAACAATGCATTATCATTCCCCTCTTCAAATTAACTCACTTTTTTAGTTTGGACACTATTCCGTTGTTCACTTTTGCAATATAAACTGAAAAACTAAAAAAAAACTAATTACTATAACCCGAATCCTGTATCTTAGAGTCCGGAAATTCCACTTTTTTATTTTTTACTAGTCTTTTTCTTTCATTGCTGCTACCTTTAAATGAAAATAAAGCTTTAGGGTTATTATAGTTTAAGTAAAATAATCTTTTAAAAAAGTAACAAAACGGAATAGAAATATAAATGTTTTAAATAGTTAAAATAAACGACAGATTGAGACCATGAGGAATTATAAAGGTTCAGAAACCTCGGAAGATATCAAAAATCTAGTAGATAGCTTGGTTTCTAAACCAGACGTGCCAGCTCCAAGCATTAGGATCAGCACCAGCTTCTCTCTTGTAAATAGCTTGGTTTCTGAACCAAATATGTTCTCTCCATGAATCAGCGTCTGCATCCGCATTTGCTTCTCTCTTGTAAATAGCTTGGTTTCTAAACCAGACATGCTCTCTCCAAGCATCAGCTTCTCCATTTGCTTCTCTCTTATAAATGGCTTGGTTTCTAAACCAGACATGCTCTCTCCAAGCATCTGCTTCTGGGTCTGCTTCTCTCTTTTCAACAGAAGTTTCAGTGGAATTGGAGTTTAATGATTCATTGAGTTGATTTTCAAGATCAGAAGCAAAAATTGGGTAGAAAGCGATAGGTTCCGAATTCTCATCATCATTTTCAAAAGCATAAGCAAAACCAATTGGTTCTTCTTTTTCATCATTACCAGAGTCTGAAGTAGTACCTTGAACATCAGTTGAGTTAGATGGCATTTCATATTCTTCAGCACCCTCTCTCTTGTAAATAGCTTGGTTTCTGAACCAAATATGTTCTCTCCATGCATCAGCGTCTGCATCCGCATTTGTTTCTCTTTTGTAAATAGCTTGGTTTCTAAACCAGACATGATCTCTCCAAGCATCAGCGTCTGCATCAGCATCAGCAACAGCATTAGCATCAGGTTGTGCGATTGGAGCTGCAAATGCACCAGCAGCCATAAGAACGGATAGTAAACCAGCAGTGGAAAGTTTCATTTTGTTGTTCAGATTCTTTTATTTGTTTAATGATAAATAAAAATAAATTCTGATATTATTAAGATTATTGGAAAAAAAAGAGGATAGATCATGTTTAAATATCAAAAGATTTTGAAATAAATTTCAGCAGAAAATGATCAATAGAGCAACCAGTCAGAAGTTAACAGATTTTGTTTCAGGATCATCAATTTGGACTCGAGACTCGTTAAACTTAACTTCAAACATCCCATTACGGGCATGGACTCCTTGAAAAGGGTAATTTTGATCGAAATAATAATTAGTTTTCCGAAATTGGTAATACATTTTAGTTTCGCAAACTACCTTTGCAGGCCTAATTAGGTAATTTTGTTGAGTTCTTTATGCAGACTTTTTTCATTTTGCATCAAAGTTGTTCTTTGCATTCCAGAAGAGGAAATTTTTCACAATGTTTTCACGATTCTGAAAGAAATGATTTTTCATTATTTCAACGCCCAACTCTGATTTTTTGTCAAGTTATTTTTAAAGTAGAGGTAAAATTGTCTATTTATTCGAATGAATTTTGGTCATTGTTATTCACTGGCATTAGACCTAAACCCCTTTCCCTCCTGCACGCGTTGTACCTTTAAAAAAATTCGGGAAAAGGCTTAATTTTAGGGAGGTTCAAACTTTTTAAATAGTAATTAAGAACTTATCGGGCCAGTAGTCAAGTTGACTGTTTTGGTCACTAGTGAAACATTTTCATAAATTTGGAAGTAACCTTTCAAAAAAAAGTGATCTGAAACCGAAGTCACATTTTCTGGCGTAGTTTCAAATGATCTAAACATTTGATTTTTCTGCCATTGCTGTTTCTATACTGCTAGTATTTTCTGAAATAAAGCAACCACCAAATGAAATCTGTGACAGTATCTTGTACCTGATATAACATTCGAATCCAGTTTCTGCTTAATCCTTTTTTGGTCTTGAAAATTTTGCTGCAAGCTCGCACAGGCGGCTCATCCTTTTTACGATGTGGTCTTGATTTCGAAAACTTCAAAATACCTCCCCCTAGAGCCTTCAAAACAGAACACTTCCTTCAACTAATGAGCGTCGACCAGGTGCCGGAGATCCAAGTATCCCAGGCTTTTCCAAAAATTGATCTTTTCTATATATTACCCAATTTACTTGTTGGTTCATTCCCGTCAACCAAAAAATTCCTTTCTACAGAGAAAAGTACATTGGAATCAATTGTTGATGTCTTAGACACAAAATTTAAACAAATAGTAATACTTAACTTAGCCGGGGAAAGGGAAACTTACTCAGTTAAAAACCCAAAAATAAGCGTTAATAATATTTCCTGGTTAGATTATCATCCTTTACCATTTGCAGAATTTATTAATCTAGTTTATTTGACATCAAGTGTTTTACAAAATTCTCAAAATGCTGTATTTGTACATTGTAAACATGGTAAAGGTAGGACTGGAACTTTAATTTCAGGTATATTAATTATGCTGTTTGAGTTGAAACCAGAAGAAGCATTTAATATATTTATAAAAAGGAGAAAATTATATAATGTTGAATTAGCTGTTTTATCACAGGCCATGATGTTGGATTCCTTTGAATATGTATTGCATTACAATCTCCAAAATTATAGAGATATCCACAATACTACAAAATTTTGGAAAATTACACATTTTAAATTAACATCAAATAAGGTTTCTGAAAGGCGTGTTATAAAAGTTTCAATTGGCAATTTGAAAAATTTAACCAATGGAAAAGATAATATCCTCTTTCATAAAAAATTTGACTCCATCATAAACTCAAATAATCAGTTAATTGATACTAAAATTGAGGAAGATTTCTGTTTGCTCTTTGAATACACCAAATATATTAGAAAAATGTACACTACATGTACCATTAACTGTGCTGTTGAATTTTTGAAAAAAAGAGATAATAAGAAAGATATTTCAAATGCAAACGATGAGCTAACAATGACGTTAAAACTTCCAATTACGAAAATGGATGGAATTAAAGGCACTTCATTTAGAGGGAAACCATATTTCCATTACTTGGAGTTAACGATAGTTAAATGTCTAAAGGAAGACTAAATTCCAAAGCGTTATTAAATATTCTGGAAAAGAAATACTTTTTCGTTCTGCAAAGTTAATTTAGTAATTGCTTTGCGGGTTTTACATGCTTGTATAGCATATTTGTAGCCACTTTGGCTCGATATATCAACTATATTGTCTCAAATCTCAAACTCACTGGTATAATATATTTGAACACTTGTAACCGCTGATAAATTAGGGGTTATAAATGCGATAAAATGCTAAATTCTAAAAAGGTCCAACAAAGACAGCATCCCTGAATGAAATTAAATACACTAAAGTTTTTGTCTTGCGCAAAACAATAGCAGATATTGAGCATTAGTTACTTAATTTTTAAGATTTTATTATTTTAATAGATTCTAAGAGATATTCGATGAAATATTTTTGCTATTTCGTATAATAAAGGGGTCTTATTTGATTAGATTTCTGACGACATGCCTAATACTTTTGATAATGATGAACATTGCGGATTCCTTATCTTTCCCATATGCTTCGCTAGAATTGACTTCATGGTTTCATATTGAAATCTTTATTAAATTGAATTCAACAGCCAATTTTATTTGAAATAATGCTTTGTTTATTATTATACTTTTCGCAAACATCATTACCTGCAAATTTTTGCAATGTTTATAGCCTTATAAGGACTTCTAGCCCTTAATATTATAATGATGAAAAACATAAGGGAATAATTTAACTAGTTATATCAATTGTGAACTAATTATATTAAAATCCAGTTAAATACTATTAACAAATATGTTGAAAAATTGGAAAAACCCCATTTAGAATAATAAAAAAGAAAAAATTCTTAGTAGAAAATGAAAAATTAGACGATCAAAAGGGTCGTATAAAAGAAGTTTATGGTCACAAGTTCGACCCAATAGAAACAACTATTATAATAGTCAGTTTGTCCGAGTGGTTAAGGAGAAAGACTTGAAATCTTTTGGGCTCCGCCCGCACAGGTTCGAATCCTGTAGCTGACGTTTATTTTTTAAACGTGAAATTCATTTTTTTTTCATTCAAAAATTGAGACATTGAGTGTTCACGTGCACCTTGAAAAGATAAACGTCAGACGGACCTAAAGAATTTGCCTTGAGTTTCTAAATGGTTCATGTGAGGGATGCACGTAAAAAAAAGTCGCAATAGTCAGTTGTTTATATTTTATTTTTCTTTATTCATTGTTGGATTGTACATAATCTCTCCGTTGCTGAATTAAGAAGGTAGTATATTTATAGTTATGAAGGGTACCATTGATCTAGAAAGAAAAGGTATTATATTAGCTGGCCAACCGTTGTTGTTATCAACACCACTTTCGACTTCGACAAATCCACTGGCATGCTGTATGCCAACTTCTACAAAAACATCATCATTTAATTCTACCTCCACCAATAATTTTTTACCGTTTTTAAATATCTTATGGGCCGAAGAAACAAGTTCAGGTAAACCAAATGAAATTGAAATAAGTTACGTTTATCCAATTGATCCAACCCCACCTATTAAAAACAGTAGTACATTTGAGTTACCTTATGAAGATGGTAAGAGAAAGCTATACCCAGCTACACAAATATTAACTATTGAATCACCGGATTTTAATCCAGTGGACAACAATCTAAATTTATCCGATTTTATAATGAGTCAAGCATATCCAAATTCCGAAAAATTTAAACCACAATCAATATATGTTATAATTAATCCACATAGTGGTAAGGGTAAAGCAAACGATATCTTTAATGAACAGGTTAAACCAATTTTGATATCAGCACATTGTAATCTAACTGTTCAACACACAGAATATCAATCTCACGCAACTGACTTGGCAAGATCACTAAACATTGATGATTATGATACCATTTTATGTGCATCAGGTGACGGTATTCCATATGAAGTTATAAATGGATTTTATCAACGTTCTGATAAGGTAAGAGCATTTTCAAAAATTAATGTTGTTCAGACTCCAGGTGGCTCAGGTAATGCATTATCGTTATCATGTTTAGGTGCAACATCCGCATCATTAGCAGCACTTCGGATTTTAAAGGGGAAACCATCACAGTGTGATCTAATGGCTGTTAGTAAAGAATCATCAGATGAAATTACTCTATCATTTTTATCACAAACATATGGTGCAATTGCGCAAGCTGATATTGGAACTGAATGGATGAGATCTGTTGGTGTTGTTAGATTTGATCTCGGTGTTGCATATGAAGTCCTCGCTGGTAAGAAATACCCATGTGATTTAGCTGTGAAATGGAAATGTAAAGATAATGAAGAAATTCATAAGCATTTAAAAAATGAGAATAGTAAACCATCAGTTGGTTTAAAAGAATTAACTGATGCTGATTTTATATTAAAATATAATGACCAATTTCAACACTCAAAATCTTTCAATAATTTACCAGATGGATGGTCAATTTATGATAAAAATATAACTGAAAATAGTAGAATTTTTTATGCAGGTAAAATGCCATATATTGCATCAACAACAAATTTTTTTCCAGCTGCTTTACCAAATGATGGAGCTATTGATATTATTGTTTTTGATTCAAGATCAAACTTATTAGCTACAGCAAATGCATTATTATCATTAGATAAAGGTACACATGTTTGGGAAGACTGTGTAAAACATAGTAAGGTTGAAGCCTTTAGGTTAATCCCAAGATCGAAAAAAGAATGTTATATTAGTGTTGATGGTGAATGGTTCCCATACGAAACATTCCAAGTTGAAATTTTAAGTGGAATCTTGCGTACCATTCTTTGGGCTGACGATGCATTTACTGAAGCAGGATATTTAGCAAATGCCGCATGATCAGTTTTGTTTCTGTAGTAATACTTTATACGTATACAATAATTATAAGTAGAGCTTTATACGTATACAATAATTATAAATAGAGCTTTACACGTATACAATAATTATAAATAGAGAGTAAATTTAATAGGATTTATTCATCCTTGTCAACCTTAGCCTTATCATCATCATTTTCATCTTCACTATCTTCAACTAAAAAAGCGTCATTTGAAGGTTCATCATTAATATTTTCCTTCAAAGGAGTCCATTTTTTATCGTCCTTTTTATTGTCATTAATTTCTGAATTTTCAGTAGTGTCCTTTTTTATTGGTTTTGGAGGTATAATTTTGTCATTATCTACATTACTGGAGGGTTCAGTTTGAATATTAATTGACGTGTCGGAATGATTCACAGCTGGGTATAAAATACCTGTAGTTTTACGAGAATTTGATTTTGCCACATTATCAGCACCATCATAATTATTTTCATCATCATCGTTATAAGGAGTTTTTTCAATAGAATGAGGTTGCTGTTGCTGATAAGGGTTTTCAAGGCTAATTGGGCGTTGAGGTAAATAGTTTGAACGTTTTGGAGGTAATGGAGGAGGTTGTTCAATTGATTCTTGGATTTTTTTGGAAATGTTACCAAACCAACCGCCAACAATTTGTTTTGCATCATTAACATTTTTAGTAAACGCTTCATACAGATCTTCATCAGAATCATAATCGACGTTGCCAAAATTTTTGTTGATTGGACGATTTTCATTCATACTTGGAGTATGATAGGATTTTCTATGTCTTGAGGCAGTTGAACTAACATTTGACGCCCTTTTTTCATAAGACTTTGCTAAATTTCTAGCTAAAATTTCATCAGATTCATATTGATCAGTTAAGTTTGGATATGAAGTAGAATTGTTTGATGGAACTGATGGAATTTCAATATCAGAGTTTGGATCAGATAAAAACAATAAAGCATTTGAGGCTGGTTCTAAACGGCCTTCTGACGCAATTAGTGCCATTTTAATGTACTTAAGATCAAGCTTAGGGAACATATCCACCAATTGGTTAATTGTTAGATCAATTTTTGATAATGGCCTTGATGGAAGTGGTGGTACATCTGTTTCAGTTGTTGCTTCAGAAGGTTTGTCATTATCAATGGAAGGTTTTTCAACTGGTTTTTCAAGTTGCTTTTCGTCAGATTGCTTATCAATTGATGTAGCAGTAGCTGGTTCTGGATCAACAGCAGCAAGCCTAGTGTCAGACATAATGTGGGTTTGCTGGTTATCAAAAAGAGAGAAGAGGTGATAAGTGGCAAATTCAAATGACCAAGTCGCTATTATAAAGAAAATATTAACAGGAATGATGATTTTGAGGCTCAGAACGTCAAATTTGTAAATAATCGGGGAACGGAGGAGTAAACTACAAGTTTGCGTAGAGTAATTAATTAAAACCAGTATAAAAGTCGAAATAAACAAAGAACTAAAATCAAATAGCATATAAAATAAATAAAAATGGAGGAATAAGATGTTTTGTTGAAATATAATAATAATATGGCAGTATAATGATACTATAATGATATGATAATCATTAATAAATCTGGTATTATGGAAATGGTCATTTAGTAGATCAAAAGAAAGGGACGGAGATAGCTCATATATGGCCTCCTACCTGTCCTTCCTACTTTCAATGGAAACATCAGCGGCGTGTTCGAATGTCAATCTGACAATATAAACCACTAGATCCAGCACTATGAGAGTCATATATGGCACAAAGATGCTCATTGCAATGCAGAAATTGGTCCAGATAAAGATACTCTTGAGCAGTGATAGTACGGATATTATGTTGTCCCACATGGTCTTGAGTGTCCTTAGCAGTCAAGAAACAAGAAACAGAAAACAGAAAACAAACGATGGCCATGGATGGACCAGTCCATTTTTTATCTGATCTCTAATCATTTTTTTGGGCATGAAAACGCTAAAAATTCTCAGTTTTACCCAAGTTACACCAGTTTATGGTCACACTGGGCAATTTTCGGCCAGCTTTAAGAGGGTGCCATAAAATCCAGCATATTGTTCAGAACCGAAACATGCTATCTGTTTTATATGGTCAGTTCCCAAACAAGAATGCGCTTGTTAGAGACGGTCTTTCCACGGAGCGTTCTTTCCTTGCATATACACGGTCTGCTGTCACAATTGTGGTTTCCGCATTCTCGATAACACAAATCGCATTAACATTGCTTATTCAACAAGCTTTGAACAACACAGGAGGTTACAATGCCGCCTTCCATAGTTATAATTCATATCTCAAACCTGTGTGTTTATTGTTATGTGCATTAGGCGTGTTTGTCCTATGCACGGGATTAAAAAGAATGGTTGTAAATTTGTACCATTTAACAGTTTTGCGTCGTTTTCAACCGGGATACATCGGAATGGGGATATTCTTTGTTACTATCTTTATTGCCAATGTCATTATACTCCGACAATGCATTGTTTTGGGCATAAATGAGCTTGGTTTCCAGTAAGTCACGTGTCAACCTCAGCTTAAATCCAAATTTTCATTCAAATTTTCTTCTTTTTCACTTTTTTTAACATGTTTTTTCCATTTTTCATATAATTTCTAGCTTTTTTTTCCTTTTATAGAACTGTTTTATTCTCTTTACTTTTTTAACTAACCATGTCACATTTAGAATTATACTCCCAAGAAGGTATAAGAGTCGATGGTCGTAGATTCAATGAACTGCGTTCTTTTGAGTGTTCAATAAATACTCATCCACATTCATCTGATGGTTCAGCTTACTTATCACAGGGTAATACGAAGGTTTTATGTCTTATACGTGGTCCGTCAGATACAAACCCAAACAACACGAGTACAAACTCCAATGAACCAACTATTTCAGTTTCCATCATTCAACCTCCATATGCAAAAATGGAAAGAAAAGCAATTTCAAGAAATGATCGTCGTCTAGCTGAACTATCCATAATAATTAAAAGAGCTTTACAACAATCAATTATCAAGAAGAATTATTCAAGAACCCATATTGAAGTTTCTATCACAATTTTACAACTGGATGGTGGTTTATTACCTGCATGTATTAATGTTGCAACTCTATCATTAATTGATGCAGGTATTGCAATGTATGATTATATAACTGCAATCAATGTCGCTTTATATGATAACTTCCCGCTTTTAGATACAAATGCTTTAGAAGAAAATGATTTATCCTTTTTAACAATTGGTATAATAGGTGATAATCAAAATAAAATCAATCTATTATTAATGGAAGATAAAATTCCTTTAGATAAGTTACAGAAATTGTTAGATTTAGGTATAAAAGGTTGTCATAATATACGACAATTGATGAATCAATCTGTTAGAGAAGTCGGTTTAGATCTGTTATCTAAAAAAAATTAATACACCATATATAGTGATATTTAATCCTTAGGTACCTTTTTTAATTTTCTTAATAATGTTTTACCTCTCTGTCCAATTTTTTTCACATTAACATCCAAAACAACGTCCTTGATCTTGGAGACCGTTAACCCATTTGCCATATTTTCCATGGTATCACTGATACTAAATGTATTTTTTATGATATTGATATTTTCATCATTATATGCTTCACGTACATGCTTCCCTAATTTATCATCATCCATACTAATTTTCATACTACTTCCCATGTTAAATGAAATCCAATCGTTTAATCCAGTATCAATACTATTAAGTTCGTTTCTGATAATTCTTAGCCTATTTATATTATCCTCGAGTTTTGGGTTATTTATGAATATGTGCAGTAAATCAACATTTGGTATTTGATCAAATTTCTCAACAACTTTTAAATCCACTTTTATTGGCTTATCGTCTGTGGTATTAGTTGGATTTGTGGAAGTTGTTGAGTGTGTTATAATTGAGGATCTATCAATGGTTGATTCACTTTTACTTGTAGACTTAGATTTGATTGATGACAGATCACCATCATGGCTATTCTTATCATAGTAATTTTCATCTAGTTCACGTTCATTATCACCAAAATTCCCGCTATCATCAATATCAATTCCAGTACCCGTGTAATCAGTTGCTTTACTTAAAATTGATGGATGCATGTCAGTTCTCACAAATACATTTCTCATCGCTTCCACCTCATTTTTTAGTTCATGGGCATCAAACACAGAGTCTCTATTTGCAGTATCCACTGGCGTTGGTGGTAACGAATCATTTTCATTTTTCCCTCTTCCTTCAAAGGTTTCGACATTAGGTGTATGTAATGATTCAGTATCGGTTACATTGGTGTCAGTCAAATCATTATCATTATAATCATTATTTGTGTCAATGTTATATCTATTATCATGACCCTCTTCATAGCCAATTTCATATTCTTTATCATCATTTGCTTGAAATGAGAACGCGTCATCATTATAATCATCATATGACATTATACTCTCAGAATATCTGGCATTCGAAACAAATTCATCATGATGGTTACCCAATGTATTCGATGTCATAGTTGAAGTTCTTGAGCTATTAGTACTATTGGGTTTACTACCAGGTTTATTCCCAATTATTGTAGATTTGATAAAGTCACTGTCTGATTCATTCATATTATTTTTAATTTCTTCACTTAATTTTTGTAATGTTGGCGGTTTACATGCAAGTGTATTTTTACGGGGGGCTGTAAAAACCCCACTTTCATTGCTTATACGTGATGCCATACTTGATTCTCTCGTTATTCCCACATCAGGCACGACTAGTCCATTGGTATCATCGTAATCATCACCAAAGTCATCATCGTCTTCATCAATATCATCATCGTCTTCTTCGTAGTCATTGAAATCCATTCCATAATCTTCCTGACTTTGTTCATGATCGTGTTCATTTATATGATTTCCATCATTATCAACGATGAATACGGATTCATGATGATCTTCATGATCATCATCATGATCATCATCATGATCATCATCACCATCATCTTCAGAATTATCAGGTACAGCATTTTTTTCCTCATCGCCTGAAACCCCACCTCCGTATAAATCCAAAGTATCATGGTCCTCATAAAACACCTGAGTTTCCGAGTCTTTTTGTTCACTGTTCATTCTGTTATTGCTATCTGTTCAACAAGAAAAAGCCTCTAACAGAACAAATACCTGAATTAATCTCTTCATTTTGACAAACCCTCATTCCGAATGCAGAATTTATCAACCTTCCACTTTATTCTCGCTATTGGGAGTTTTAAAATTTGAGACAAATTTGCTGTCAATAACACAGTCTTCTTCTTCTCTTTTCTTATTCCTCTTTGAACCAGCCCGGATTAAATAAATTACTGGAAATCACTGTATCGTTGACGGTGGTCGACCTGGCAATGAATTTATTGACTCGTTTATCTATTTATTCTACCTTTATTTTACAGACTGATGATTTAATTCTTACCTTATCTACATTACCTGACAGCTGACTCGATTCAGTTAAGAAAGATAAAAAGATTTTATTTCTGACTGTATACAAATTTTTACACACTGCATATAACTATTCATCACCATCAGGTATCTCATCTTTCAAAACTTGTAATAATTTAACTTTAATATCTGTAGTTGAGTCACCACGTAATATATCGTTAACAAACCAGACCTGACAGTCTAATTGTACCATTTCTAATGCACCCTTTAAAACCCCACATAATATATTACTATACCATAATTTCTTTCTTGCATTACCTTTACGATTGTCATTATTTTCATTATCATTAATATTCAAGGAATTGAAATCATTATCAATTTCATCATCTTCTTCATCAATATCATCCGGTAATTCAACAAAATCAGACAATGGATTTTCAGTTAATGTAATTTGAAAGGTCCTTCCATCAGAACTCCAATGCGTTATGTTTGGAACAATATTTAAAAACATTTTAAATCCAATTTTCGTAATTATTTCACCTGTCTCCTTTAAATTTGAGCATCTTTCAAGATTTGATTCACTTAAAAATTCTTCAATTAGTCTAATACCAATGTTATACCCCATGTCAAACAAGATGTCATTTACTTTGTCATAATTATAATTTTCTTCACGACAGATTTGTGCAACTATTGATCCGTAGGTTAGGGTAAATAATTCACTATTAATTTTAACCGTCTGATTTTTCCAAATATCATCACCAATTTGCTTAAACTGTTTAATTGGCTTGACGCTTGATTTACTGGCCATTGTATTTTTTAATTTTATTGCACAGCTTACAAAGCTCTAAGAACAATCGAAATATCTAACCTTAAAAACGACGTCCACAAATTTAACATGAATTTCTCGCTCTCTTACCAAAGCAATTCTTCCTCATAATAATCAACACTATGCCCAGCTTCTAAACATTTCACAACAGACAAACGGACTTCCACGTTAAGGGTTGCAGGCCCACATGCAATCACAGCGAGAGGTCTGTCTTGGCCTTCGCTTCTTTGACAAATAAATTCATGTAATTCGTCCTGTAAGTATGGTTTGTCTTCAAAATTAATACTAATCTGCTCTCTGTTTTCATTAATTAGCCATTCAAGGAAACGGATTTCTTCATTTCTTTGCTCTTCAATAACATCGATACGCCTTTCAAGATCAAGGTATTGGGTCACTTTATCACTAACTGTATTGTAATCACTATTGTCATTTGAATTATTAGAGGCATCACTTTCATTTTGTTGATTAGGACTCCCAATAATTGTTTGTTCATTCACTTTACTATTATTATCATTTTTTTTAATAGCATCAACATCAATTTCACTAAAATCATTTGAATTAGCATTATTATAAGAAAATGAAGACGTTTCTGTAACAAAATTAATTTGTTCACTCTTATCCTTAGTTGATATATTAGTATCACCATGTATACTCTTATTATTACCAAGCCCATTTACATCTATGGTGCTATTACTGCTATTGGTAAGTTCAAGTAACGTATTTGCAAATCCGCTAAATCCCTCACTTTCATAAGACCTACCCAAAACTCCAAATGGATTAACCAATTGTTCTGCATCAATTAATTTTTGTAATAATTCGTCTTGTAATTTCTTTGTAATAAAAATTTGAACTTCTATAATATCTTTAAAATTAATCAAACTTTCAATTTCATTTTCAAAAGCAATTAAACTTTCAAAATTTGGTACAATCCATATTAATGAAATATATTTATTCCTATTCAATTTTTCACATGACCTTTTACCACGTAATTTTTGTGCTCTATAAATCTGTGCTAAATCCATTGCTATCGAATAAATTACTGATAATCCAACACCACCAGCAACTAAAACTGATTGATTATATTGCTTAAATGGAATATTATTACCGTATGGACCTTCTACTAACATATTAAGAGTGCATTCACCATTTGGTTGCTTTCCCACATATTTTGCCAATCTCTTAGTTAAACCATTTTTTACTCTAATAATGAATACCAATTGATTATAATTTTTCGCATTTGTAGCTGAAACAACGGTAAAAGGATGTGATTCTAAACACATATTCCATTTTAAAAATTTAAGCCAACAATAACATCCCGGATATGGCTTCCACCAACCTGAATGATTTATAACAATCCTAATAGAATGAGGTTGTAATGACTTTTTATCATAAATCACTTTACATTGACCTTTTAAAATACCACCAGAAGAAATAATTTTACCAAGTCTAATAACATATTCTAATCCCCAAATTGCATACGCAACACAAAGATATTCAATCCATCCTAATGTAATACAATGATACCATGAGCCGATTGAAAATATGATTAATAAAATTTTATGAGAGTATTTAAAGAATTCATAAAAGAATCTTTTAAAAAATGAAATACCAACTGTTAAAGAAACGGCAATTATTGCAGTATTTGCACATCTCCATTTTAGTAATCCCCATCTTTCTATATAATCACCTCTGACATTAACATACAGTAAATAAAATCCACAATGTAAAATCAATAAAATAAAGACAATTCTTGAAGTCCATTTATGAAACATTTGGAAAGTTCTATAGGAAATGCCAGTTACACATGAGAAAATGTTATTTCTTGTTGAAAAAAGATAAACAATTGGTAGTTGAATTGTACCGATAATACCTGTTCTATCAGCTATTGAGACAAATTTTTGACCCTTTTTGCAAGTGAAAACGGTATTTGGAAAAACAATTTCATAATTAACAGAACATAAAACGATTGTTAAAATCAAATAACCAATGATAACAATTGCATGCAGTCTAACGGGCATTGTGTGGACTGAATAAAGAATGCTATTTTTACAATTTCTCAGAAATTTTGAATCTTGATTACCCTTACTGGATTTCTCTTTTATATTTTTGAATCTTTTATTTATTTCAATCATTTCTGTAGTTGCATCTTCACTCAACAACTTGGAACCTAATAATTGAGTTTGTGCAGTTTGAATTTTAACTCTGTTTCTACCATCAAATAATCCTATGGGACCATCAGTCATTTCTTTCATTGTATTATTTGCAACAGAATTAGACCCTATATTTAATAATACATGATTAGGTTTGAATATTTGCGGACAAATAATTTTACGCCTCAACCAAATGGCAACCTTTGTTTTCCCTAATTTATTATTCCAATATGGTGATGTCCATTGCGTTATATTGGCAATGATTGCAATCAACATAACCGAACCCCAATAAATATAAATATAATAACTATAAGTTGTTGCTAAATTTCTTTGGTCTAACAATTTTGAAACACTATTATACGAGATATTATATAAATTATCAGGCACTTCAACTGGATTATATAATAAAGTTCTTGGAGTTTCTAAAATTTTTGAAACACCAATTTTTTCAATTTCTTCTAAATTGTGATGCTTTGGGTTTTTTTCAACATCAATGAATTTGTCATTTTGAATCATATCGGCAGTTGGATCTTTATCATTATTAAATGAAAATGACTTGGAAACAGTTTCACTTTGTTGACTAACTTCAAACTTTTTCATTCGAATATCGTGAATTTTTTGAGCCTTCCAAACTAAACTAGCCTTAATCATTGGAACCGGCAAACTATTATAATCAATTAAGTAATTAGTTGCATTTTCATTTAATTTAACTAAATCGATAATATTCCATGTTTTACCACCTTGAGCTAGACAGGTATTGACTAATTGTTTATAAGCCTCTGACAATTCGGAAGGATCATCTGCACGGGTTTCAATACAATTCGTAACAGTTCCTAAAAATGCTTCATTTTGACACCTGCATTTAAATGCTAAATCAGGCATTACACAATCGTATGGAAATGAAGTAAAATTTGCTGCAACATAAAGACACGAAGCACCCAATTTTGAAGTAATTCCTCTTGCATGAACAAATGGTAAAATAAATTTCAGAAATAACAAAAAATGGTGAAATTTCATTTTTTAATAATCGGATTGTATTCGTTGATAAATCTTGTAATTAAAAAATACGAGACACAATTGTATATGGAGATATTTATGTATATAACTTTATCTAGCAAAGGGATTTTAATGTTTCGGCAATGTCCTTGGCAAAAAGGAATAAAATGTTATGAAGTATGTGGAAAAATGAAATGTCCTTGTTTTTTAATTTTATTTCCTCTTTCAGACAATCGTCTCATTTTGGTAAATCTTCAAATCCCATTTCATGTTGAGACTGCAAGGAGGCTAAAACTCTTAGTTTCCAGCTACAAGATTACCAACAACAAAAAGGATGACGGCAGGAGGCACAATATAAACCCAATAGCGTTCTATAAAGGTTCTGTTTTCGGAGTAAAGCCCCCTAGGTTTAACAATTTCTTGAAATTCTTTCATTTCCTGATCATAATCATAACTATCTTCAATTATCCTGGGTTTTTCCATCTTTTCCCTTTTATCTTTCTTGTTCTGTTTTGATTCAACTTTCTTCTTTGGCTTTTCCACAACGGCCTCCTTATTTTCTTCTTCAATTGGTTTTAAACTCAGATGTAATTGGGGCTCACTTAGTTTGAATACCTTGTTTAATTTTATCCTAAATTTGTTAATGTGCAAGGGATAGAATGTGACATCGCTAATTGTATCTCCTTCTGTGTTTAAATTGATTGAAAGCTCACCAATTATGTTATTGTTTTCATGATCAATAAAATTTAATAACTTGAAAAAGTTGAAACATTCAAAATTCAAATCATTCGATTCAGAAATCAGTGATAAACACCAAGAATCATGGTCAGCTGCATCCACTACTGGATATTCAAATAGTTGTACATCGGAAATTGAAGTTATATTTGATTCAGCATTTGAATCTAAATTAAATTTGGCCATGGTAATTCCATTTTTTATCAAACATTTTGGATGGTGCAACTTTAGTTTATATGGTTGAATATATGCATTACAAACACTTATTATTAGTAAAAATATAAGACAATGCATTTTAATGATGTGGTTGTGATCAAGTGCAAACCTAGATCTGACAGGTAAATGACTTGGTTAAATGTGTTTAAATTTAGTGATGTTGGACAGTCTTGAAATCAGCGACGATAGTCAATTTAAAAAAAAAAAGCTCGTTTCAAAAGGTTTTTTTTCCTATATTATTTCCAATTATTAAAATACAAAGAGTAAGTTACACAAACAAACAAATAAAAAAACAACTAAATAACTTTGATTGTTATTTTATGATTATTTAAATTCAGTGCACGTTCTAAGCCGGAATCGTCTCTTAATAAAATAAAAATACCATTATTATTTTTATAAGCTAATGTAAATTTTGAGTTAATGTTTAAATTTTCTGATATTGCAGTTGATAGTGCCTTGAAAGTTAAATTGGTATTTTGCATTTTGATTATACTAAATTCCTCTTTGTAAATTAATTTAATTTTAAGTTTCCCATTATTAATGGTTAGTGAAGACTTTGAGGTAGTTGAATTTTTAGAATTTGTTGAAAATCTATTCAAACATTCACCTATTCTTGGAACTTCAAATAATGGTGATTTATTGTTTAGATTTTCATCAGTAAAATTAACTTCAATATCAGTATCATTTTTGGAGGGTGTTAAAATTTTCAATATTTGATCATCATCTAGTTCAACGTAATGTTGAAAATCATTATTTGAAATTTTTAGAAAATTTAAAAAGATTAAATAAAGTGGATTATTTGAATTCATTGAATTAATTAGAGTGAATATCGATTGGAAATATTTATTAATGTTTGAAATATTTAAGGAAAAGATATTAACCGATTGGTCATGTGAATAGTTTAAAACAGGTAAACTTGGTAGTTTAATTGACTTCAACATTTCGTTTTTTTTAATAGTGTCAACCAGTTGGTTATGTAAGTTCTCAATGTCTTCAAAATACCTTGCAATATGAACTTTTTCAGTGCTGCAAGTACTATTATTGTAATCACTATTATTGCCGTCATTGTTTGGACTCTTCATTACTAAATCAATTCTGTACCAGAATTCGGTGGGTTTATCGTCAATTGAATACATGGAATGAACAAAGATGGAAGAATAAAGAACGGAAGTTGGAAAAACTGAAAGTGGTGATGATGATGGCAATGGTATTGAAGTGGACTCATAGTTACATGAAGGTGACCTATCTTCTGGTAAAGAATTGGTACTTGCTGTTGATGTCAAATTTCTGGAAGCTGGCATGGATGATTCCATAGAAGTTGAGGGCCCTATGGAAGTAGCAAAGTCTAGAGTGTTTGTTGGTCGGTTATTGTGTAAATCTAAAATTTTAATATTGTCTTTTGGAATCCAACCCTTGGTACCTGAAGCTAACGACATTGCCAATACCCAACCGTTTATTATTTTCGAGTCCATCAATTTGAAAACATCACCTAGGGCACAAGACAGCTCATTCTGGTACTCTGCAGTGAAGGGGAAAATGCACACAACCAATGCGTTGGCCGTAAAGCCGTCCAATACGACCGTTGATGACGAGGAATTTGGCGACTGAGTTAGTGCACTAACGTTAGTTTTGAACCCTTTTTGGGTGTCTCTGATGTCTCTCATTTTGGGGATGTGTTGGACGTTGAAAGGCCCCGAGACGAAGACGTTGGGTGTTGCTGACATGCTGCTGCTAGTGGACATGATGCACGCTGTTCCCGTGAGGTGCCAGACACCGAACCAGCAGGTACACAGTGCTAGCTGTCCCGTTTAAGAAATAACCGTCGCCCATTATTATCACCAGTGAAAATTTTGGATCTCGAATTGTTCGATTTTAGTGTGGTGCCCCAAAACGGCAAGCTTTTCACCGGGACGTTAGTGTTTCCCCCATGGTTCACCTCCTATTGGTCTTTGGCCGTCTGTCTACACCCGTTCGAACGCAAACGCCAGGTAGAATGAACATGCCTCTCTCTCCTCGCCAGAAACACCGTAGGAACCGTTTTCTTGTCTGAGAGACTGGATCATAGGACCCGGGAGCTTGTGGAAATACTCCTTCATTTCCTTGTTAAACATGTCAAAGAAGTTCTTTTTGTAACGAAGTTCTAACCCGTAATCCTCACACATTCCACGGAACATTTCAAATGGAACGACATATTCAGGAACATCTTCAACCGCGTCCTTCAAGAAATAGTTATAAACATTTCCAAAAGGTTTAACGAATGAGTTGTTTTCTTTATCATAGCAGGACAAATCTGGAAATGTAACGGAATATAAGGAATTCCCCCACTTTGTTTCACCTTCTTTCATTTTTTTCAGCTTCCATTTGATAAAGTCACTGCTTGGAATTGTGCCAACAAACATGCCACCAACCTTCAAACTCTTGCTAACGTTTGTCAACATTTTTTGAACACTTTCTTCACTGCTGAATGCATAATGCATACAAAATTGCATACTGATATTATCAAACTGTAAATTGGACACTTGTTCGGGATTGAAATCTTGCAAAATGGTTGGAATTTCAATTTTATATGCATCACCTGTTGCAAATACCGCTTGAAAATGATATCTGCTGTTACGGAATCTGTTGATTGCTTCACGGATACTCTCATCACTCAAATCAATTCCAACGTATAGCCTGGTGCTGATCATATCCCATTTTGCTAGATCACCACCTTTGCCACAACCTAAATCCAACACCGAACCGTTTGGTCTACCATATTTATTAATTAAAATATACTTGATGCAGTTATTAAATGATCTTAGTCTATAAATAACTGAATCTGTACGCTTGACTTGTCTTGAATTGTGTGTTTGCGTGTTATAATATTCTCTCACAATTTCATCTTTACCTTCTGCATGTAGATTTTTAAGATATTTCACTTTGACGTTAACATCTTCACTTGCCATAAGGGCATTTTCTGCCTGTTCGTTTTCTTCGCCATTATTCTGTTTAACACTGGAATTGACAGCAACATTAATTGATTGCTGTTGTTTACTGAATTCAGTATCACTCATCCACACAGGTTTTTCTATCTTTTTTGTGAATTCTTTAAGGTTGGTTGTCATGGATGGTTTTTCAACACGTCCAGAATCAATGGTATCCGTGTCCCTGTCTCTGTTTCTTCTGCTAGCAGTCCCTTTGTGATTGATCACTCTTCTCTTTTTGTATTGCTGTCCGTTATTATAAAAGCTCATGAATAATTGATGGTCCGTGTTTTGTTGATTTTAGCTTTTGTTCACCCCCAATGGCAAACTTTAATTCAAATTCAAATTCTATCCCAAAATTGATTGCCACTTTTTTTCGTTTTGCAATTTGCAAATTTCGTTTTTTTCTCTTTTTTCTGATTTTTACTTTTTTAGTGGAGTTCCTGTTTGTTTCCGTAATCTATACACTGTTCTCTTTCTTTCCTTTCGTTCTTGCTGTACAATTTAACACAACTGAATTATCCAATGTCTTCAAGAAGATCAAGACGGTCGCAGGGGACGCAACCAAAGTATGCCACGGACGATTTTGATATGGAAACCGATTTGGATTCCTATAATTCATCTACAAACTCAAAACGTTCGACAAGATCAAAACCTGACATCGAAACATCAAACAACAATCCATCCATAGCTGATTTAGATGATGCAGCAGAAGAAGAGGATGTCATTGATGAAGTTGAGGAAATTACAAGATGTATTTGTGGTGACGATGATTTGGTTATACCAAAAAATCATCAAGGAGATTTTGATAACGTCGATCCCGGATTTTTCATTCAGTGTGAAATCTGTTCCGTTTGGCAACACGGTTATTGTGTTGGTATAAAGGACGAGGAAGATGCTCCTGAAAAATACTGGTGTGAAAAATGTAAACCACAAAACCATACTTTGTTTACTGATAAATATGGAACTCGAAGGAGTAAATACGATCCACTACATCCACATAATAATCATAATGGCAATAATCACCAAAAGAAAGGAACGAAGAGAAAGAATGGTCGTTATTCACAAAAGGAAACTGACTTAAATGAGGATGATACTAAAAGTCTCCCTCATGTAAATAATAACGAGAACGTTGGTGCAACCGATAATGACAAAAATGATGAAAATTCTGAATATATAGATAATAAGGACAATGATGCTAATCATAAAAGAAAACACAGGAAAAGATCTTCAATTTATAATTATGAAGAAATGCTTAAGAAAGCGTTAGAAGAAAGTGCAAAAGAAAGTGGTGTCACACCTGAAGAAATTAATATAAGCTCCACTGAAAGTATTGAAGGACGAGAATTGCGTCATCAACCAAGTAGAAAGACAAGAACTAGATTACATGATTTATATAATCACAATGATGATATTAGTCATGATGACGACCCAAAGAATAATGATTATTCAGCAACTATTACTACTAATGGTGATAATAATGATAATGCTAACGATAATACTCCCAATTCGACCTTAGTTAAGCCAGGAAAACAGACCGATAAACGCAAAAATAGGGACATGAAAAGAAGCAAATCTAGAAGAAATGCATCTGCAACTAGTGGTTCCAATGATGAACATGAAGGTGATATTGAGGATAAACATCTTGATATAGCAAGAGTCACAAAATCTTCAAATTTATTAAATAATTTTGATTCATCCAATTCACCTAAACGTACAACTAAAAAGGAAAAGAAAGATTTAAAATCCAATGGTGCTAATGACGATAAACCATTCAGAGCTAACATTCCTAGTGCAAGAATCAACATGAATGAAATGACTCGTAGAATATTCTCAATTAATGACTTTGTGTCAAATATTCAAATTAATCTAACTAATGAAGAAGAATTTAAAAATAATTTGTTTAAAATGAACGATTCGGAATTAACACCTGAAATAGTTGAATTAAAAAATAAACTTATTGAATGCTATAATGATTCAGTTCAATATTTAGATGAACTAACTTCATTATTGAACGTATGGCAAGACAATTATGCCTAGATCATAATTACTGATAACTGCCAACATTGTTGTTCTTTTTATTATTATTATTACTCTTATTGTAAATTACTTATAACATAAACATCTTTATTACTATATGATCACTTTAAACATCATCTATTTTTTTTGAGCTTACATATGTATTATATCAACCAAGAATCTCCTACATCCAAAATATTATCTATAAACTGTTTACTATTTAAAGTCTGTGTACCACCAAGCACAATTTTAGTACCCTTATTCGAGTTATTGAGCTCATTTATTAATCTGGCTTCTTCATAACATACTCCACCAACAATAAAAATTATAATATCTCTTGGTGGCACCTTATTGTCAATAGTCTTGTTTTCAATTGTAGAAAAATTTCTGTTATTTGTAAATTTGTTTTTAGTTACTTTATCAATTAAACTAATCAAACGTGGTTGATGTTGCATAAATGCATTATCTGAAACATTAGCGTTGCCAGAAAGATTATTAAACAATGCAGCAACATGACTTGCAGGTCCTGAAGTCGAGCCAATTTTGTTAAAAATATTACCGTCTTCCCCTGCCATTCTACTTTTTTGTCCACAGTATTTTAACAAAATTGGTATAAATTTATTAAACATTGGGTTATTTATTTTTTTCAATATTGAGTCTATTTTATTGTTTGGGTAATTTTCATATTTCAGTGCATATAATGATAGCAATTTGAGTTTAATCGAATCATCCAATGGATTCATTTGAGTACCATCCTGTTTTGGTTGGTCAAATAAGAAAATACTTAATTCATTGTAATCTTCATCATGATGGGAAGTTTCAAAACTGCTGCACATATTTTGTTCAAATTCACTTGTTTCCCAAATTCTTTTTGAGTTAATTTGTTTATCAATTTCAGATGTTAATAACATATGCTTTGATAAATTTAATGACATTTTCTTATATTCTGGATAATTTTCTAGGAAAAATTTCATATCTTTAATTGAGGAAATATTGGAATTTGTTTTGGTTTTAATTTTATATTCGTCAACATATTCTTTTAATAATGTCGATAAATCACCAAAATTCATAAACATTGATTTTTTGAAAAATGAATCTTGGTTTTCATTCATTATAACAGTTTTTAATTCTTCACCCACAGTATTTAAATGTGATAAATCAACCGTGTTATTTGAATTGTTAACTCCAAGTAACTCATTAATCATTGATTGATAAGTCCATGGGAATAATAATGGTGTTATTGGATCATTTTTTCTATCTAATATAAGTAATAATGGCGAAACATCTCTCTGGTTTGATAGTTGATCGTACAACTGGTTATTTGAATTTATTTCATAATTTAATGAGTTTGCAAGCTTATACGCCATTTTAGAGTTGGTTTCGTATTCAATTGTAGGTTTCATATTTAATGATAATGTTAACGACTTCAAACAATTTAATGAGGATTCTAATGATATTTGATCCCATGATTGAAGTTCAGTAGAAAATGGATTGAAGATATTAGTTGCCGTATATAGTGATCTATTTAAAACATAGTAATCTTGAAAAATTTCGACAACTTTATTTATAATTTCCATATCATCAGATTCGGCTAATCTCTCCAACCTCGATTTAGATATTGTGTTATTTAAGTATATTTCATAATTCGAGTATTTTGGACTTTGTATCTCCTGTGATAGTTTTGAAATTGTGGAATCATCTGGTTTCAAGAAACAAATACATTTCAAGTTTCTGAGTTTATCTCTATTTTCATTTTCCAATCTATCAACCAAATATATCTCTTTTTTTAAAAGATCACTTTGAGTGGAAACAAGGGAAATAATTGGGGCTGTATTATTATCAAGAATCAAGACTCGGATTGATTTGTTGTCTCTATCTTCATCATCCGAAGAAAGCATTTTTTTAACGTAATTTTGTGCCACTTTATACAAATCCATTTGGTAGACTGACTCCATTGTGTGTCTATTATATCAATTGTACTATCACTTTCCCTTCTTTTGGTAGACTGCCTGCAAATCAAACACAAACACAAAAACAAAGAATAACTCATCACACCAACAATACGATATTATCCAATCAAGTCAAATTCGCTCCACTTCTGAGATGATTTTATAGTTGACAAATATTCCATATTGTACTTTCAGTATTCCATACACTATATATAATTCTAGTTCAGTTTCTCTTATTACACTTTATTTGCACTTCCGGGCAATGCCCTTGTCAGAACGAGAGAGCGCATTACTATCAACGACAAACAATTTAACATCAAAACGCAAGCAGATTAAACAATTCACAGTAAATTCATCTAAAAAGACACCTAGAATTTCATCTTACAGCAATTTGAAAAATCCTAACAAATTAATCAGAATTAGATCATTAGATTCATTAAAAAATTTAACAAATAGTGATTCAGAACAAGATTCTAAAGTTTTGCGTACAAGATCAAATATCGAACTTATAAAATCTTCCAATCATAGTATCGAAGCTTACATATCAGAGGGTAACAATATGCCGAGTACAGGAGCAACTGATTCAACAGATGAAGCAGCAAATGAAGCGCCAACTGAAGTGACAACCCAAGCAACAAATAATGAAGTGAATAAAGAAGCGGATGAAGGAATAAGTGAACGAACAAGTGGAGGAATAGATAGAGAAACAAATGGAAAAGTAAATGAAGAAACAAATGAAGAAGCAAATGAAGAAACAAATAGGAAGGAATTACCTGCTAATAGTAGTAGTGAAACACCACATGGGGTTGCACCAAGACCAAATGTTGAAATTGAGGAATCCCCATCGGAATCAGAAGAAGAACCACTGACGATCAAAAAAAGGGTCAGTGCATGTGCAAATAATAAAAATGATGTTTTAACCATCGGTAGTGATGTTGACATAAACACTGATAAAATACGAAACAATTTAAGTGAATTAAATCTGGATGGCAAACTGAAAGAAGAAAAGAACCAGTCTGATGCTGGAATAAAGGAAGCCAAGAATGTGACATTCGGGGATGTCGAAAATTCTCTGGATATGTATAGAATACAAAGTATTTTATCACAATCAACAGGCCAAGAACGTCAACTGCACGATCTGAATTCGTCTAATCAGTCATCAACAACACAAATTCTGCCATCACGGCCTCAAGAACAACAAGAACAACAAGAACAACAACAACAACAACAACAACAACAACAACAACAACAACAACAACAACAACAACAACAACAACAACAACAACAACAACAACAACAACAACAACAACAACAACAACAACAACAACAACAACAACAACAACCACCCCCACCACAACAGAAGCAGCAAAACCAACCATCAGATACTTCACCAGCAAGTAAAACACAACATAAGCAACAAACTGAAGATAAAGACACCACAATAAATTCACTGAGATCAGATATTTCAACTAATACAAACCATGATTCTTTAATATTTCAACAGTCCGGCCTTACATTGTATAATATGAATTTAAAACCATCAAATAAAAATTTTATGGCTATGCATACTACCAATTTTAATAATAACAACAATCCAATAACAATGAATAGAACTGTTTCACAACAATCATTACAACGCAAAGAATCTTATTTATCGTTTAGAGTCCCTGATCACTCTAAGAATCAATTGAAAATGACCAATATGGTATCGACCAACCAGAATCTAATTAACAATGCCAATCAATCTAGTAAGTTTGATCAGCAAGATACTCAAAATCAAACTTTAACGAAGCCAACTCAAACGAATGAGCCACAAACTTCTTTGCTTTCACAGCAGGCAAAATTAAAAGATAATGATACATCAACGCCGACTCCACCAGCTGAATATAAACCTATGGAATCATTAGATATAGATCTATCATCATATTTGTCAACACAAGAGCCAGAAATTGAAACACGTACACAGCAAAAGCTTTGGCTTCAGAGAGAAAACGTTGCATCTTTAAATGTTTTCGAAGAGGCTACAAATCAATCATCACATATAGCTAACCAAGCCAGTCGGTTCCAATATGAACAATTCTCTAGAGAGTTTTTACATATAAGACGTCATACAAATCCAATGCTTGATTCACTACAAAGAATCCAAATAGCTTACGGTCCAGATAAAAGGTTGAGCATTGATAAAAAGTCAACTGAATTATCAACCATAGATGTTAAAACTTCAATCGCAAACTCATTGAAAACTAACATTCCAATTACAAGTTCAATATCCAAAAGTTTTGGACTTTCAGTAAAAGATCCAAAGATTCCAGATGAACAATTTAATGCCGATATTAATAATTATAGTGAACGATTGAAAACATTATGGAAACGAAATTGTTTTGAATTTAAAGAACAACAAAATTCAACAGTTATTAAATCTCAACCATCAGATTCGTCTCCATTTAACAACGTAAAAGGTCCTGCATTATCTGCAAGATATGGATACCAACCAAGTCCAGCAAATAATGCTGCAACTGCCAGAGGTTCCACAATGTTTGGACAACCATCAACCACTAATAATAATCATAATGGCTTTGGAAATTCCAATTATTTTAATGGACTACAGTCACAATATCAACCAACAACTCGTGCTCAACAACAACAAGAACAACGTAGACAAAAAGTTCAACAGCAGCAGCAACAACAACAACAGCAACAACAGAACCAATAAAATTATTGATGCTATGTATTGATTAGTCTTTGCTTTCCCCATTGAAAATTTGCTATTAGTAATCTAATTTATTAAATGTGTATAAATAGTTTATTATATTATTCTACAGTGTACAAAATGCTTTAAGTTTTAATATACAGACATAACTTTATTTATTAATTATCCGCCCCTTCATTACCCATTTTCCTCAAAACAACTTCAGTTGGAACTTTAAATCCATTAATTTGGCCTTCAAGATAAAGTTTATATAAAACGCTTTCTAATTTGCCAGATTGCTTCAAGTTTAAATATTCTTTGTATAATAATAATGCATTAAATGCATCTTCAATTGAATCATGATTGCCTTTTTGAACTTCCTTATCTAAAATATAATGTGCTAAAAATTTTAAACCTAGTTTACGCTTCTCTTTCTTTAAATAAAAACATAAACCTGTATCACGAACTTGTAATGGTGGAATGTGTATATTAATCATTCTAAAATCACCTGATAACCAATGGCCCACAAAAACACAACCTAAGCTAGCTAAGAGCCAGATTTTCCTATATGCAGTTTGTAGAGTGACTAAACTTTTATTGGAAACACCAGGTGTTAAATCACCATGAACGATACCCGAATAAGCGGACTTATAATCATGAATTGGTTCATAGGTTGCAATATAATCATCAATAAAACATTCACCTTCTTTTTCACCTTCACCTCTAACAACTGAGATTCTTGCAAGTAAAAGCTTTGGAGGTCTAACTAAAGTTTTTGAACCATCACCACCGAATTCATATTCTGCTGGTGATAATTCAATAAACTCAGCATCTAATGCAACCAATGCACCAGGTTTAATAGTTTCTCCAGGTTTTAAAAGTGTGTAATCAATGATTTTATCTTCTCTTGTACCTTCGACAAATTGATCTCTATATAAAATTGAAGTATTCAAATTATTCATGTAGATATTTGGTTTAAATTTATTACCGATACCAACTTCTTTATAAATCACAACAACAGGTTTTTTCCACCAAGGTGAAACATCTAAAACTTCATTTTCGGAAACTTCTCTAACTAAGAAATCATTAAAAAGATACCATTCACCAGGATCATTAACATCTTTTTTAATTTTTGAATAAGTGATCAAATGGCTTTCATTTTGTCTATTCGTAATTTGGGCGGTATATCCAACTAGTTCATATTTTCTTAAATTAGATGCAACACCACCAATTACGTTTGTTCTCAAAACAGGTGTGCCCAAAGGAGACTGTGCAAAATAAAATTCAGGAACTAACCAACCATTTAAGTATCTAATTTCATTCATCTGTTGATTATTTAAATCCAAATTTAATATAACAATAGGTGACAAATTATTAATAACAAGTGATGCATTAACAGAGTGTTGATATCTACAATTTTCACACACAATTTGTTGTTGGATATGTCTATTCATTGAAGCTTCCATATAATTTAATATAGTTACATTAGTTGGCATCAATGGGGGCGAGGGCAAACAATTAATATCAATGGAATGATACATAGCAACTCTTTTATGAGTCAATGAACAAAAATTTGAATAGATTGTTGTCTCAGTGAAAATTCCACATATTTCATTTAAACTTTTTGGCATTTCTGTATGATACAACTTACATTCTTCTTTGGATAACATTTCTAATAAAAATCTATTAAAAGTTTGAATCAATCTTCTTTGTTTATAATCATCCCTTGAAATGTTGTGTTCCTTGGTCAATCCTAAATTTTGCGCTTCTTTAAGTTGTGAAAATGCAATCTGAAAATTTGATGCAGCACAATGTTTCCCCTCAGATTTATACATCATATCATATAAGTAACCTAGTTCGACTAATAAATTGTTTTCCTTTGTTGAGTCTTCAGCTAGTGATAATAATGTGTAATTAAATATTGGAGCAACGTATCTATATAATTGTAAAATTGGATTAAGAAAAGAATTACCTGAATTAATTTCTAAACCTGAATATTTTGTTTTATTATAATAATCAAAATCAAAGTCATCAACACCAAATTTACTATATAAAATTGATAATTGTTTGTAAGCATTTGGAACATCCCCATTATTTGCATCCAATCTGAAGCTTTCATTGTTATGTATAGGTTGCAGAGTTGAGTCTCTTGATTTTGTTGAATTTGTTTTATCGGTAATGCCATCATCAGTATCATTACTAATGTCATCATCATCACCATCATCTCTTTCACTTATAAATTTTGGTACTGCAACACCAGAACGTGAAATAGATGAAATATTATAGTATTTTCTGGCAACATTTCTTGGACCAAATTTATCTTTATTGTAGCGTGCAATTAATATTCCGTTAATTAATTCAGAACTACGCAGAATTTCTGGATCAATTGGATTCGGCAGTGTACCGACTTTAAAAATCAAATGGCCATCCCAGGCAGATAATAATGGTGTATTAAAAGGTGGTAATTTAATTAAACTAAATGAGGATTTCTGACTTGTTAAATGGTTTTCTGCTGGTATTACTTCATCAATTGGGGTTGGGTAAGTTAATGGTGCATTATATAATGCAAAATCCGGAGTTCCACCAGGAGCAGCTCGTGTCCAAAGACTTAAATTGTTTAATGCATCAACAAATGCTAGAAACGAACCAGAACTTGCAATATCAAACGCTGTAATGTAAGTTGTAATATCAGCTTGATAAATATTCAGCTTTGAAGGGTTTTTTATATCCAAAAAGTTCATATGTCCCATACTTGAGGATATTATAATAACATTTGGTACTATTGGATGATGGAAAACTTTTGATGCACCAGCAGGAAACGAAATTGGAGGTTGGATAGATAAAAGTTTCAGGTCAAATGAGTTAACAAATGGATCAGACATATATTGTCCTTTTTTTAGTGAGTAGCCGGTGGTTAATAAAAGATTGTCTTTAACAGACATATGTGATAAACCTGAAGAATGTGCTTTGAAAGTGTTCAATATTTTATTCGTCCTAGGATCTAATATGTCAACATAACCGTCAGATCTACCAAGTACAATATATTTTAAATTTGTTTCCATCATAACAACGGTATGTGGATAGTGAAAAGAGCCTGATATACGATGATTAATGGTATCAATTTTATAAATTCTTGATTGGGTTGCATCTTTGTCACCAGCAATCAGCAGTTCAGTTTGTGTATTTGAGGTATAAGACATTGCATTTAAACCTTTGAATAAATCAGATTTGATATTGAATAAGGTAACACCTTCAATTGTACCTAATCTAATGGTATCAAAGGATAAAGATATTATACCTCTTTTATGGTTAAGAATCTTCAAGATCGGGGTATTATGTGCTTTAATAGAAGTATATAGTTGCAATTTCGGCCCATTAAAGCAAGATAAGAAACCATTTGATGCACCGACCCACAATAAGGAATGTGAATCATCAAATTTTATGCAGGATGCGATCAGTTGTGGGTCATTGGTAGATAATATATGATTTTTAGGATATCGAACCACGGACGACGTGTTTAACTAGAATAAATGTGGAAATAATACAATTGATGATAGGCATGTTAGTATTTCAGGTTCCAAAAAAACGTGGAAAAAGGTGGAATAACGTGTTTTGTGTGGTTAAAAAACAAAAATTGGGAACATACCAAATTCCACTGGTCCATTTGTACGTGTGTGTCCTGCAGTCTCTCTTCTGTTGTGCAATTGGTCTGTTGCAGACGCCTTTTTCTTGTTAGACACCCACTTTTCACAACAACAAACATCAAGTGAAAGAAGGCAAATGCTCATCCGCGTCGGCCGTCGCAAAAAGAAAAACTCTGCCAAAACACGACGCGGGTCATCAAGCCCTCACAGTCAGATTTTTAATATTCATTATTTCTACAACTAGGAGAAGACTGGGTGTTTGCTAGGTTTGAAGCTTATTGCTTTCAAGAACGGTATTACAAGACACGATGCTTTTCAACAACTTCAGATTGGGTCTTCAAAGAATGGGCCAAGCAGCACATGTTGCTAAACAAGCTTGTACCCATCAACATGCACATGCTAACATGCATATTCAACCATCTTTCTTCAATACAATGACAAGAACCTACAAAATCAGAACTGCCGTCAAAAAATTCTGTGCTGACTGTTATATTGCAAGAAGAAAAGGAAGAGTTTATGTTCTTTGTAAATCAAATGCTAAACATAAGCAAAAGCAAGCTTAAATTATATGAAATCAAAATTTCACTGTTTTATTCCCCAACATAACAATTTTATATATCCGCCGATTAGATAATTTCAAGCTACAATAAAAGATTTATTCCACCCTGTTTATAGATTCTTAAAATTAGGAGCGTTGCATATGACTAACCCTTTACTTAAATTTAAATTATATATTTACATGTATATTAATAATTAACAAACTTTTTCAGCTACACATAGGTTATGAACAATTTTCTACCAAAATTTGGGCTCTATTTTAAATTTCCCAAATTGAAAATCCAGCACCTCCGATCAATGCATATTTTTCACCACTTTCGAATGTGGATATTTCTGAACATCCAACATCTGCAACTGTAGTGTAGTTATTTTCTAGGACCTTTAATTCAGCATCAACATTCCATAATTTAATACTTTGGTCAACAGCTCCAACCATAACAGTATTTTCATCAATCACTTTAACTGTGGTAATTGTTGAAGATGCCGCTGATGGATTAAATGATTGATTTCTAACATTAATTTCATTATCTGAATTTTTTTCAATTTCACTCACGATTAATGCATTATCATCACCAGCTGTTATCAATTTGATAGATGATGGTGATAATTGAATAGTATCTAAGCCCTTGAATGAAGATTGGTGTAACTGTTGATTGACAATTAATTTATTTAGTCTTTGGTCTTTAGTCTTAATTTCTTCAACAATTTTTATCAATTTAGGTTCAGAATTGACAGTTGAAATATTAAATGATTCGTTTATAATATCATTAATGTCATAGATTGCAATATGTCCATTGGTTGATCCAATCAAAATGTACAATTTATTATCTAAACAAATAAACTTAACATGGAAAATACAACATTGCATGTATGAATTACTTACTAAAATTTCAAAACGTTTTCTGGAGAAATCATATGAAACAATTCTAATAACGGAGTTGGAATAAACAGAAACCAGCAGAACACCAGTTACTTCATTATTTTGATTGAATATTTCAATGGTATCAAAGTCCATAATTCTTAAATCCGGGTTTTCATCACTTGGTGGTAATGAAGATTCAAGGTTTAAGCATTTTTTATCATCACATTCATTAATTTTCCAAATGAACAACTCTTCTCTTGCAGATGACGACATAATATATTCATTATTGATTTTGTGAATTGATTGTAATCCCGCAACATGTTCTCTATAGGTCCAATGTAATTTGTAATCTCCGTTTGGTTTAAGTGCACCAATTTTTAAGGTTGTATCTTCTGAACCACTAATAACAATCTTATCAGTGTTTGAAGTCTTTGAATCAACGATACAGATGTCTCTAATTTCTCTCCCGTGTAAGCCTGTGGATAAAACTTCAACAGCACCAGATTCACCGTTTTGAACAATTTGAACTTCATTAGCTCTTGTGTAAGTAAATCTATATTTTAATGTATTATCCTTTGAATTTATCCAATGTTTAAAGAACCAACGTCTGTGTGGACCACCACAAATTTCACGCATAATTTCATACTGTTTTGTTTCATTCCAAACAAAAAAGCTATCTGATTTAAAACCGTAAAACAAAATATCATTATTTGGTAATTTCAGAATACCTTCAAGAAAACCTTTTTGAATTTTACTACTGTGTAAAAATTCATAAGATAAATCACACTTGATTTTCATTAAATGATAGGTACCATCTCTATTTGTTAAATAAAAAATACAATCTTTTGAGTTTTCTAATGGTTTTAATGAAGAAATTGTATCACCTTTAAATAAATTTTTATAGACATTCAATGGCTCAAACTCCTTTAATGCATTATCAATTTTATAAAGTAATAATGTAGCAAATCTACACCCAACGAGTAAGTAATTATTTGCTAAATTGTATTCAACAGAACTAACGCTTATTTTATCATTTGGTCTATGTAAGATAAAGCCTGATTTAACTTCTAATGTATTGAAATCAATTTCTTTATAAATTAGTGGATCTTTGGGATTTGGTGATTCAAATAATGTGAACAAGTTACCATTAACTTTATGAACTAAAATATTACCTAATCTATCAAATGAATCAGATAATGTAATTTCATTTTGAACTATGACTTCACATCTTTCATTAAATTTCATTAAAATGACATCTCCTAATTTATTACCTAAAACACAGATCGATTCATTTTCAAAAATTTTTAAAATACAGAATCTTTCAAATCTTGGGTCAACAAATAATGGGATCCAGTTTTTGTAATCCTTTAAAACCATGACTTTGCCTTCAGATGTAATAGCTAATAAACCATATCCAAAATCAACATATTCTTTTATTAACTCGTTCTTTTTGAAATCATATTTACATTCATCTGAAATTTGTTTAAGTTCCCATCTATTACCGTAATACCCAACTCTCTCCGTTTCATTTAGATCATTAACGACAATTTTACCATCAGCACCAGAGGTAAATCCAAGTTTTAAATTATCATTAACTGCACAACTCCAAACATGTCTACCAGTGTGATTTAAAATAATCCTTTCTTGCTTTAATTCATCTTGATTCTTAGCAAATTTCCAGATACGTGCAGTACAATCTTCACTACAACTGAAGATATTAAACTCATCAGTAAGAGCATCATAGTTGAAAACATTTAATCCCCATATACGAGATCCATGACCCCAACCATTTGATAATAAGTTACCAGTTTCCATATCCCAAACTTTGATTGATCTGTCGTCTGAACAACTAATAACGAATTTACCATTTGGCGATGCAATAACATTGAAAATTGCGCCTTCATGTAATGTTAAATTATGTTTAGCAACCATGGATTCTAAATCCCAAATAACAATACCATTCATAACAGTACCTGCTAAAACAGTAATCTTACCGGTTTCTTTATTGAAATGCAGATTACCCGAATACAAAATTGACTTCCAATTACAATCTCTTGATTGGACAAGTTTGATCTCAGAAGTAACACTTATAGTATGAACAACATTATGAGAATTTAAAACATGTAAAGTTTGGCTATTTTCAAATAAACAATGGAAAATCCAATCACCAACACCAAAATGTGGTAATTCTTTCTTTAAATTTTTCAAGTCTTCTAATGTAAAAATACTTAATGATCTACCACCCCAAATAGCAAGTTGGATTTTCGATTCATCTACAGAAGCTGAATTAAAAATGTCAATACCATGGATTTTGTTTCTTTTAAAGATTAGTCTTTCGAATAATTTTTCACCTGTTGTATAATCATGAATCGATAAAGTTGGTCCATTACCACTTAAAATTAGGTTGTTTGATAATATTTTTAAAGCACAAACAGGACCTAAATGTTGAACTTGTTTCATGATCCTATCGATGTCGTGGTATTATGCGTCTAAAATAAAGAATTTATTGGAAAATAATTTCATATGATTGAAGATATGTCCTAAAAAAACAAAAGCTAAAAAATTGAAAACTTCAAAAAAGATGAAAAAAATAAAAATCTCCAAGCTCTGAAATCTGAACTGGAATCAACTGAATTTTGGCTTTATCTAGAAACAATTAATTTTAATAGCAAAACCTAGAAATATAATAATAATATTTCCTTTTCGCTATGAGTGGAGTACAGAGACGAACTGACTTAGATATTCCTTTTGATCAGCGATTACAACAACAGACACATCGAACGACAATTGATTATTTTACCCCACTTGGAAAGCATTTGATTAATAAAAATATCCATAATGGTAGAAAACGTCGACGTTTATACCAATCGGGACTGCTAAGACCTGATAAATCTTATATTACGGATTTACCGCCAAGCACAACATTGAATGAACCAGTGGCTGATATATGTAGTAAATTTGTTCATAATTCAACGAACAAATCAAAACATGCAATTCAAGCAATTAAATGGACACCAGATGCAAGAAGGATTTTAGTTTCTTCATATAGTGGAGAATTTACATTATGGAATGGATTAACCTTCAGTTTTGAATCTATTATGCAGGCACATGATTTACCAATTTTTTCGTTGGAATATTCACATAATGGTAAATGGTTGTTAAGTGGCGATCAGTCAGGTTGTATTAAATTTTGGCAACCAAACTTCAACAATGTTAATATATTAAGTAAATCACATGAAAATACAGTTAATGAAATCAAATTTTCACCAAACGATTCTAAATTTGTGAGTTGTTCTGATGATCAAAACTTAAAAATTTGGGACTTTTCCACATCCAAAGAAGAGAGAATTTTAAAAGGCCACCATTGGGATGTTAAAAGTTGTGATTGGCACTCATCACTAGGCTTAGTTGTTTCTGGGTCAAAAGATAATTTAGTTAAACTATGGGACCCAAGAGGCGATAAATGCATTAGTACCATTAATGATTTTAAACATACTGTTAGCAAAACAGCATTCCAAAAAATCGGTGGTGAAAGGTTGTTAGCAGCATGTTCAAGAGATCATTCAACAAGAATATTTGATTTACGTATGTTAAGAGCAATTAATATATTAAAAAGTGAAAAGGACTCAGATTTAACATCGTTATCATGGCATCCAGTTCATTCTACAATTTTAACAATCGGTGGATATGATGGTTCCTTAGCGCATTATAATTTGAATAAAAATATTGATATTGAAACGTTCAGTGAAAAATCACAGGAATCAAAGAATGAGCAATTAGAAATGATTAGACAAATTAATAAATTAAAGGAGACTTCAAATGACGACAATTTGAAGGATGAAATTTCCCAATATATTTTCAAGAACTTTGCAAACAAAGGTGCACCAATTACAGAGAAAGCATACCATTTAATTCCATTTGCGCATGATAAGGCAATACATTCAATTGAATACCATCCATTAGGACACATGTTATGTACTGCAGGATCTGATAAATCAATGAGAATTTGGAGTCGTGCAAGACCTGGTGACGAAATTTCCTTTAGGGATCATGCACATACTGGTGAAGATACTGTGATGGAAAAGACGACACTTAAGGATGATGAAGAGAAGAATGTTGAAGTAGAGAATACAGAATCATTACCTGGGTTCAGTATACCTGGGTTTAGTTAGTTGTATATAGTGTAAGTTCAATTACCAAAAGCAATATATATATATATATATATATATATATATATAACTGTGATGATAAGGGTCTTATTATTATCATTTTATTCATGAAAAATTGAAGAGAAACTCCCAACGCCTATGCAAGGAAAGAATGCACCGAACAATAAGCATCTGATGTAAATGAAGAGTTTCTCAGTATTTACGGTATGTAATGATGGTATTTTGTAGAAGAGAGAGACAAAGATATATATATAGATAGGTATATATATCTAGAATGGAAAGTAATAAATAAGACAATAAGAATCTTAATGAAACTATCGACAGTAGCTCAACGGATGTAGTTATGAAGGACACTACTGAATACATTAGAATGTTCAGTAAACTATCCAAGAAAGAAGGGGCAAACTTTTCCAAGCAATTCAGTTCAATGGTACAACAGAAGGAATTAGAATCAAAAGATTCTATGGATTACGGTGATTCGAACGGGTCAAATCACTATGAGAGTATAAAGCTCGTACAAAAATATAAACATAAACATAAACATAAACATAAACATAAACATAAATATAAACATAAACATAAACATAAACATAAACATAAACATAAACAAAAACATAAAAACATCATAAAACCAAAAATTATAAAGAGTGAAACCGGGAAAAGCATAAAATGGGAGGGGAATGGAACGTAACTTTTTTTTTTTTCAATTTATTGACTAAACTGAATTCTTGAAGATGAGAGAACTTTTGGGATCGAATTTTCTAAGGCTGAATTAATTTGTTTTGATGGGATCTTCTTAACATCTTCGACTTCTTGTTCAGAAACAGGCTTTGAAAAGCTTGTCTTGATTGGATGATAATGACCTTCTGTATAAAAGGAGTCAACAGCAGTTAAATAATCTGAGGCATAGTTTGTTCTGTAATTAACTAAAAATTGATATAATAGATTCAAAGTGAAACTTTTAAATGATATGTTTTGATGTCTATAATTATTATGATGATTCAAACCACAATCATAATAAATTGTGTCACCAACATTATCAATACCGAAATATTTAACATTTAAATCTTTAATTTCATTGACTGTGACTTTTTCATAAGTACTTTCATATTTTTGAATCCTTTCAAGAAAATCATTAATTGCAATGTCGTGATCCATCTTTATATAATCTTTATTTTTGGATTTTTGTTCAATATTAAACCTTCTTAGAGCCCTATTTGAACATTTAACTTCAAAAAATAAAGGAGTTATATTAATATCTAAATTAGCAATATAATCTAAGATTGATTTTCTTCTATTATAAGTGGTATTAGTTGCATCCAATATGCCTATATCGGTAACATCACTGGATAGATCACTAGTTAAATTTTTCAAGGCTTCGAAAGCATAAAAATCTCTCAATTTTTGTGATGATTGCAAATCATTAAAGTTGAACTTATGATGATTATTTATTTCATAACTTCTTCTAATCTCTCCTGCATTATAAGATTTGACTTTTATTTTATTTGCTGTTTGAACGGAGACATAATCTTGGAAGTTTTTGACCATTGTCGATTTACCACAAGCTGGTAAACCAATTAATATAAATGCCCATTTTTCATTAGTAGTAGCAGTATTTGTACAATTTTTATCAGAATGTGATGATGAATAGCCGCATAAATCATTTGATGAGGTTTTACTCAATTTAACGTATCCTAAATGATCATTAGTATCATTTTCATCATTAATGACATCATTGTAAGTGTCATCATCATTTTCTGTTTCTGAATCATTATTCGATAAGTGAAACGATGGTTTCTTTTTAAGGATTGCCTTATGGCTATCATGAAGATTATTATTATCGATATCTAAATCTACCACTTTAAGTAAATCTCCACATTCACTATCTATCAAATTTGGAGAATATTCGGTGGTGGCAGTTTGATTTGTCAACATCGACGTAAGTGAAGAAGTTGAGGTCATATTATTTAAATTGTTTAAATTTTTGGAAGAAGTTTTGAACAGATTAAGTGAACTCGTTGTTGTGTCTGTTCTCTTCAATTTGTACAGCAAATTTGGAGATGAAGATGATGAAGGTAAGGATGAATATTCACTTAGTGAAACATTCGATTTGGAAGTGTGAGGTAAGTTGATCTTGTGTATTGGCATTGCTAATACAGAACAATGTGAGTATATCCAATAAGAAGGTGATAGAAAAAGAAGGGACTAAAGAAAGAAAGAATCTATAAAGGAAAATGAAAGAGAAGTGTTAGTACAAAAGGAAAGTAAGAACGTTGCAGAACACCGAATATCTGCATAGAGGAGCCCCACCTGATGGATGTCCTAATCCAGATCATTAACTACAGAACACATGTCTCGGAGCAGAAAATCTCATTTAATTACCCTGAAGTGAAAACTTTTATCACTTTTCTTTTTATGTCACCTTCGGCGGCCGTTTGCCGTGCGGAATGAGAATATTCCGTTTCTCCGGAAACACCAGGTGGGGATGATGTTGATCCGGCGGGGTTATTCCGTCGCTGACGTAAGCAGCAGGAGAACCTGCGTCGATAGACGCCTTTTTTTTTTTTTTTTTTTTAACATGAAGGCTTATTTATACATTTGTATCAAATGACGAGCCAAGAAACAGACAAGAAGCAGTTAACAGGAGTATACTCCACATCTTCTTTTTTCAATTCTTTAAACCACTCTCTCTATTTTAATTACACCCCACTTGATCCCTCTATTCCTTTACAGATCAATGCCACCAACTATTCCATCTGATAACCCGTCTCTCTCTTTCCAACTTTCAAAAATCGTCTATGGAGTCAACGTTGAACTACAAAAAAGAGATTTATACTATGATTCATCAGGCGCCGGGAGATATGCCTTCTTTGCCTTCTTTGTTGCAGCACTTGTTGTGTTTATTGTCATGACCTGTTTGGTCAACAACAGAAGAATGAGAGCTGGTAGAACTCCTGTTATTTCATCATATTTAGCTCCTCCTTCTTATTATCAATCACAAAATAGCGATGATAATGAAGGCACAAACTTACCAACTTACACCCAAAATGCAAATCCAAATCAAGATGCTGGTTATTATGATAAAAATGGTAATTTCATATTAACCAAAAGTGCACCATTAGATCCAAATAATACTGATAACATAAGCCCAAACGCTAATTCCGATCAAACGCCTTCACAGGATAATAGACTTCAACAAGTGTATGTTCCACAACAACCATATACTGGATCCGTTCCTAATGCATATACGGCATCACCAAATATTTATGAAGCACAAAATTTAGATGATATGATTTATAGAAGACCTGACGGTCCGCCACCTGCGCAAACTTACAGTTCAAATAGCATGATGACTGGATCTTCAAGTAGTGCAGCAAATAATAATAATAATACTAATACGAATTTCCAAGATAATTCGTTACCTCCATATGAGGCGCCTCCATTACCCGAAAAAAGTCGTTATAAAATCTAATTCTCACATATTATAATATTAAATATTTACTTTTTTAGCTTAGTTGTTTGTCATTTCGTCCTTACTTATTTTAATAATTTTTCTCCATTTTCTTTTATGTATTTTCCTACTTAATTTTTTGTAATTACTTACTTTTTATAATATCCCTAGATTTTTTAATCTAATTAATATAAACAGAACATTTTTCTTCTGCAAATTTTTAAATTAAAAAAACAGCTCTGCATTCCAAAATAGGAAATTTTCGGGTTATCGTTTTCGGACTCTATATTCTGTACCGCAACCAATTGAATATATAAACATAAATGTGAAACAGCAAATAAAAGTTCACTAACCACTTGGTTCTTATATAATTTATATAAACAATTTTGTTTTCAAGTATGTCTCTGATTTATTACTCTGCTCATGAAGTAGTTCCACAAGAATACGGAGACGAATATACAAATCCTGGAAAGAAGAGAACATATTCTTCACTTTTTATTGTATTTATAGTTGTGACACTCGCTATTTGCATTGGTTCTGGAATAAGATATTACATTAATAAAAAGAATGCAATGAGAGAACTGGAAAACCGACGTAATCAATTGCAAGATCTAGAATCTGTGATTTTGAATAACTCAAATGAATTTGAAATTGTCCCATCATATACAGAAAATCCAGATCCCCAAGTAGATTTAGGTATCTATACTTCAAGTGGCAAACTAGTATTAATTTCAAGACCAACTCCAACTTATCAACCTGATACTACACATGATAATACATCTGAAAACTTACCTGGCATGGGGCGCCGGATGTTAGGAAATATTAGTACACATCCCAATTATGCAGGGAATTTAACTCCAATATTTTCAACTGAAAGCAACGATGATTATATATTTGAAAATGCTTCCAGTACTGATAATATTGATGTCGTTTCTATTAATTCTGCTGACACTGCAGTAAGTTTACCACCGTCCTATCATCCAAATTAGTTGCTATACTTTAAAACAAAAAGAAAAAAATCACTCGTTTCTGCATTTGTTAGTCTTTTTCTAACAATCAATATTATACGAAATTATGTACGTTGGAATGTCATTCAATAACTAAAAAACAATTTTTAGGCTCTTTTCTCATATATATCAAAAGTTTTTAGTCATCACTTATCTTTATTTATCTTTGTATGCTAAATATAACATTATCAATTCCTTTTAGTCTAAATGCTTTCTTTCCAGCTTTTAGAGATAGACATTTATTTGAGAGGAAATAAGATATCTTAAAATGTATTAGTTGCATTCATACCTAATCTTAACACATTTAAAATGCCCTCTCTGGGGTTGTTGAAATAACCTTCTGTACTGATAGACTAAGACATAGTGCTATACAACGTAGCAAACTCACATTGAATAACAATATAAATCTCTTTATCTATAAGTAATGGCACATTTGTAGGTTTATCATGTTTACATTTGTATTGTTGGATCCTGGATGGATACCGATACAATATACTATTTGAATAATTATATTAAATTAAGGGAACTTTCCAAACTTCGGAATGCATAGCAAACCCTTAATTACAATGGGTTAAACTAATTACACGTGATAACTAAAAGTTTTATTACAGAACGAAATCGTTGAAAAGTAATGTTCAGATTCTAATAGCCATAACCAATTAATAAGATTTGGACCTTCTGATAGACACAATATCCAATTCATCCAATCCTAACCATGACCAAGTAGTACGCATAGTACGCACTATTCTGTCCTTCAAAACACTAGCTTTATAGTTTTATGACAGCTACAGGAACAGAAAGCAAAGTTGTTCTTAAATATGTTCAAGATAAATGTGTTATATCAGTTTGAACCCTCCAGAAATCAGGATGATAATTTCCTCAGGGGAAAAACCAGCTTTAGTGGGAACGGCATTTCATTTTTCGTGGGAAAAAAAGTTGCTGCCCAGTAGACCTTTATGCAATAATTAGCGATTGGGGACATGCTGAAAAATTTCACTTTATAAGTAAAGAAGGTTTCTTAATCAGAAATTATTGGATTTTATACTACTTAGTTGCACAGAACTCATGTCGAAACAGGAGAAATTAAACACATCACTAAAAGGTCAAGAAATCCAAAAAAAGACTATTTTCAAGCCGTTATTAGCAAACCCATACACAAAGAAAAATGTATGGCCGAAAATAGAGGTTGAATTACAGAATGATTTGTTACAATCATTAGAAACCAACCTATTATATTCCATTAAACAATGGAATTCCTTGTCAAAAGAAAAACAGGAAACTTCAGAAATAGGTGACGGTGATTATTTAAATATATTAACTGGATTCAACTCAATTATGGAAACATTAGAAAATCAAATCCAATTGAATTTAAATGGAAAAGAAATTGAGAATAGTGTAAAAGTGCTATTCGTTTGTAAAAATGATATTTCGTCTAAATTATTATATAATCATTTACCAACTCTATGTGCCTTATCAAATGTTAAATTAATCACTTTGCCTAAAGGATCTTCCAAAAGATTATCAGATGCATTAGGCGTTTCTAAAGATACACATTTTTTAGCAATCAAGGAGAACTTAATTAACAAAGACAAGTTTATATTAACGACCATTAACTCAACTGTTGATGACGTTAAGGTTGGATATTTAGAAAATATTAAGAATAAACATTTAGATTTACATGTTAAATTTGTTAAAACTGAAATGCCAATTGTTAAAAAGCAAAATATCAAAAAATAGATCTAACAAAACAAAATAATTGATTAATTTAACTATAAACTTCTGTTTACTACAATAACAACATGAAATTATGTTGATACATATCCAAATTTACTGGATTTATCTTAATTTTCTAACAGTATTGAAAATGTTACCAGCATGCCAACTACGTGGTCTTGGTTTATATTTTATAGATCCACTTCTTTTGATGATTGGAGCTTCTGCTGTTTGTTCAGTTTTAATGCTTCCTGTTTTAGAATTGACATTAAAAACAATATTTAAATTACCAAAAGTACCAGAAATTTTAGAAGATGTACTAGTTGGTGATTTCGTAATTGTTTGAGGTTTAGGTGATGAGGAAACCACTGGTTTTTGAATATTTGGTAACTTCGATGACTTCTTCTTAATAAAATGCTCTAATAGATTTTCAATACCCTTAATATTTGATGGTAATTTATAAAACCAAGTATGAATATCAATAAAATCGTTTTTCATTTTTTCATTGCCGTAAATTTTGATACCTAAGATCTTTGCAAAATTCATTAAATGAATCACGATTGAATTACCATTAGTTTTATCCAAATTTTTATCGATTGAATTTAAATACTTAACAACTGGTAATAATTTCAATTTAGTTTTGTCAGTAAACGAATCTTGATATTTGTTTATAAATTCAAAAACAGAACTTTTATTTTCTTTTGATACAATATCGATAAATCGAATGATAAACTTTTCATCAATCCCTGGGATGACTGTTAATAATTGCAATAATGGTACATTTAGGTTTGGGTTATTGAAAACTTTAAAAATTGCTGTTGTAATATCGTACGCATTATTTGTATCAATTTTATTAAATGTTAAAACAGCTTTTAATGCTTCATTAATTGAACAATTATCCACAATTTCAACTCCATTATCTTTAACTCTTGATAATTTTATTTCAGTAATTTTAGCTTTGCTATAATTTTCTGAAATTAAGTTCCAATTCTTTTTGAATTGATTGCTTTTAGAAATTGATTCGTCATTGCTTATTAAAGTAATATGTTTATTCTTGCTTAATTTAATAAGTAATTCACATTCATCTTCTCTTAGATTATGGAAACTATAAATATTAATAAACTTAAACTCTTTTAACATATTGATTAACTCAGGAAATTTGAATGACTCTTCAATTATTTGGGAATATGGGATAAAAAGAAAATCCCCTACTAACTTTTTTAAAGATAAACACCCTTCATTGTTTAATCCATATCTAATTAACGTTTCTGACTTATTCATTGATTTAAGTTTTGTTGTTGAAACTGCACTAATTTGCTGGATTGAATTTTTTAATTTATTATATGAAATTTCGGCATTATTATTCTTTAATAAATCATTTTGAATTTTTTTAATTCTAGTTTCCTTTAAAATTTTCCAATTTGGATAATGAATGGATAAAAATTCTTCAATAAGTGATTGAAAAGTATTGGTTTTAATATTATCAAATTTTTCACCTTCACCCTTTTCAAGAAATCTATTTCTGATTTCAGAAATTGATTCTTTGGAAGTTGTCAAAAGGAGTATATTTTCCTCCTCTATTTGTTTCATGTTCAATCCATTTATGATCCTCTCAACTAAAACTTCCTTCTTACCACTTCCACTTTCACCAATTACTTTGAGTATTGTACCTGCTGACAATGCTGACTCAATCGCATTAATTTGATCCATTGTATGAAATATGTCAGTGTGTTTAGCCATTAGTCTATAACCTGAACAATGTTATAAACATTTTCTAGTTATAATCTCTGGGGATAATGGATACAATGTCATTTATATATAAATGGAACTACATTATATTAAAGATTAACATATTAGATTTGCATCGATTTGTGATTTCTCATAAAATTGTGCTTCAAAATTTCGTATATACATTTTAAGGTTTCGTTTTATTTTTCTTGTACACATGTTCTTTATAAAACCTTACTTAGTCTTGTGATATTTTTATTTAAAGGTAATATATTTACAGGCAACTTTGATATTTTACGTTTATGAATATTTGATATCAAATTTGCAAGTAATTTTTTGTCATTTTCTATACCTATTGGGTAACCAAGTTTTGGCAATTCGTTTAAATCATTCAACTGTGAATATTTGTTTAAGTCAGGAATATAATCTGAAATGGTCTTTGATTTAATGGTTTTAATTATGTTCTTCTCTGCCAATCTTTTATCAGCAGTATCAATGTATATTTCATTATCGTAGAAGGACTTATTGAAATAAAGCAAATGCCGTGCTCTTGTGACTGCAACATAACTAGTTCTTGAATTAACTGACTGAATATTTTCAGTTAGATTCAGGTTTGACATAATAAAAACAATATCCCATTGTAAACCCTTTGCTGAATGGATTGTCGACAATGTGACATATTCATCAGCAAACTCAATATCTTTTGTTTCGAGGTTTGACCCTTTAAGAAATTCAGATTGATAATTGTCTAAGAAATATCTTACTAAGTCTGTATCTGAACCCTGAATAATTGATACAGTTTTAAAATTATTGTATAGATTTTGTAAAAAAGTGTTATAACTCTGGATTAATGAATCGGTGGATAATTGTTTTGAATAGTTGAATAGCTGGCAAATACAGGTTAAACTTACAATAATCGAGCTTGGATCGCTTCTATCTAATTTTGAAATAATTTTATTTAAATCTTCAATTGAGTTTCCACCAATCCTTTTTTGTAATTTTGGGGAGGATCTCAAGTATTCATAAATTGATTTATTTTCTGCTTCTGCACAACTTTTAATTTTTGATATACTCGAGGGCCCGATTGTATTAATAAAACTAAGTGCTACCAATAGACATGGATCATTATTAGGATCGTCCAGGATTTTTAAGAAGGAAATTATTGTTGAAATTTTTGTTTCAAGCCATGGTTGATGCGGAACTAATCTTTTTGAGTAATATGGACTTTTCTTATTATCAAAATAAACCTGAAAATCATTTAATGAACGATTTGTAAATGATAAAATTGCAAAATTTTTTGGGGTTAAATAACCGTTTGAATTTTCAATTAATGAATGAATTTCATTGAAAATGAATTCATATTCATCAACGACATTCTGAAATTCTCTCCTAACAACAGGTACTGGATTTTCATCAACACATTTAGTGATTAAAGAATTTGTTTTTTCTAAAAGATTCAATGATAATTTATGAATGTTTTCAGAATATCTGAATGTTTCATCTAATATGAACTCTCTAAGATCATAGCCTTCACTTTTATAACATGGAATAATTTTTTTAATATTATAATCAGGTGTAGCACCACTGAATCCATAAACTGATTGATCAATATCGCCAGATATTGTCAATTGTTTGTTTTTTGATAATGCCAAAATAAAATCAAGTAAAAGGTAAGAAATATCTTGAAATTCATCAATAATAATTTCTTTAGCTTCTAAAACTGGGTATGGAACATTATAACCGTTAGTTACATCATGTTGGTTATTATAATCATTTAAAATTTGAGTTGCTTCATAAATAATTTTATCGTAAAGGATACTTTCGTTTCTTAGGAGTGATTTTTTACCTGAATAATTTAAACTTAAATACTTTTTGTATAATTCAGGATCAGATTTACGCAAGGATAATAATTCATAAGATTTCATCGATGGTAAAGATTCGTTTGATAAAGGTCCCATTTTGGAAGACAAAGATAATAAGATATCATTCAAAATAACGGGATCTATCGTTTTTTTATCCCTAATAATTTGCCAATATGAAGAAGTCGCCATTAAAATACTATTTGCAAATGAATGGATTGTTGAAATTTGGATATCTGAAGCCAATTCTTCACCAATTAAATTACACAAAGTAATTTTAAATTCATTTACAGGTTGATTTGCAAGACTAAACACCAAAATTTCATTTGGCTTGATACCAGTGGAGAGTAAGTAGGCGATTCTATCACATAACGTCTTAGTTTTTCCTGTTCCAGGACCGGAGATGATATTGATCAAAGAATTTTGTTGTATTTCAGCAGTGATGGCCCTCTTTTGGGCACTTGTGCAAGTAATTTCCACATCTTTGTATAGTTCCGACATGCCCATCTCAGAATTCAAACCGTCTATATGCTCTCTACCTTCCGCCATCGCATTATTCTCCTCCAATATGCATCAAACAGGAGCAAATCTTGTAGTTACCAGTCACATTTCTCACAAATGTTGTTTTACGTGTTTTTTGCCATCATTGCAAAACGGACTGAGCCGCCGCCCGCGCCGACCGACGCAGCACCACCCAGGCGAAAATAAGCAGTTTGAAGGAGTGCTGTAATGAAGAAAGCAATTTGCCAGTTTTCATGCTTCAATGAATATGGTGATTGTGATATTGTTTTTGCCATCAAGTCATCACGGAAAGACAAACAGATACCAACAATGTCCGGAACTTCATCACAATTTCAACAGCTTGAAAAGCTCGGAGAAGGTACCTATGCCACCGTTTACAAGGGGAAAAACAGGGCGTTGGGTACTTATGTCGCCTTGAAAGAAATTAACCTTGACAGTGAAGAGGGTACGCCATCCACTGCAATCAGAGAAATTTCACTTATGAAGGAGTTAAAACATGAAAATATAGTGACGCTTTATGATGTTATCCATACCGAAAATAAATTGACATTGGTTTTTGAATTTATGGATAACGATTTGAAAAGATACATGGAACTTCATAGTTATAATCAAACTGGTGCTTTGGATCCGCGTACTGTTAAATCATTCATGTTCCAATTGCTGAGAGGTATATTATTTTGCCATGACAATCGTGTCTTACATAGGGATCTAAAACCTCAAAATTTACTTATTAGTAGTAAAGGTGTGTTAAAATTAGGTGATTTTGGTTTAGCAAGGGCTTTTGGTATTCCAGTTAATACATTTTCGAATGAAGTTGTCACTTTATGGTATAGAGCTCCTGATGTTTTATTAGGTTCACGAAATTATTCCACTTCAATTGACATGTGGTCAACAGGTTGTATATTAGCTGAAATGTTTACTGGTAAACCTCTATTTTCAGGTTCTTCAAATGATGATCAATTATTAAAAATTTTCAGAATAATGGGTACACCAAATGAACGTACATGGCCAGGAGTTTCAAATTACCCAAATTATAAATCCAATTTTACATTATTTATACCACAAGATTTCCGTATTTTAATTCCAAATATCGATAACTTGGCGTTAGATTTACTTCAGGGATTATTACAAATGCGCCCTGATACACGCTTAAGCGCAAGACAAGCTTTAAATCACTCTTGGTTTGATGAGTACAATAATCCGCAATTATATGTTCAGCAAAACCATATCCAACAAAATGATATGCTTCAACAGCAACCACAACAACAACAGCAACAAAGTTATGCAAATTATCAATAATTTTTTTATTTACATTTATGGATTGTATCTTTTGTAAATTATTTTATAGGCTAGGTTTATATTTTCTTTTTTTAATCATATGTATACATTTAATTGTACATTTAAGTGAAATTAATAATTACACATTTTTCTATTAATATTGAAATGCTAGTAAGTTTAGAATATGAGGGACAGGAGATATATCGTAGTCATTAATTAATTCATGAATTAATTCAGTTGCATTCATTGCTTTCAATCCTAACCAAAAATTAACTTCTTCTGATAACTTATCATAATAAAACAGTGAGCCAATCAATTCTTCAATTTCTTCATTTGCACTTTGTTTTAAAAGAATATAAAATTTGGGATTTTTTAGTTTAATTTCGAACCAAATTTGCTCATCAGATTTATTTTGATTGTCCCCTGTTTCTCCATTGTTTTCTTCATCAGATTCAATTAAGTTTTGTCTCATATAAAATACTGCATAATTTTTAATTATTTGAGTAGGAACGATTGAATTTGATTCATTTTCAACCTCATCATCAATGACATTTTCTTCAATCTTTATGATTAATGAAACAATGAAAAATAATATATCTTCCAAATTGTTCTTAAACCTGGTTTCTGAAATCAGTAAATCTATAATTATACGTAACTTATCCACATAAGTTCCGTCTTTAATTAATCCTAGATTATTTGGATTCAAGTTATCCATGAATGGCAAATTTATTGGAAATTCATTCCAGAAGTTACAAAAAATATTCTTATCAAGTTTAAAACTATCTGATTCAGAATTTGATTGTAACTGAATGTTATAAAATTCTTCAAAATCTTTCCACGCTGTTGTTGGTATGACATGATCAATATTCAATGATTTATAATTTTGATATGTCATAAATGGAGTATTAAAACTATTTGATGATATAATTACTAGTGTATCAGCATCTTTATATCGTGTTAATACATAATTCTTATTAATATCCATTTTAAATTCTGAACTAATAAGTCGTCTAATATTGGTTGGGTCAACACTCATTAATTCGTCATTTATTTTCAGTTTATGTGAATTTAAGTGATGATTCTCATCGTCGTGACTGTGTATTTGACCAGCATTTTGGAAATTCAATTTATACTTATGAATATACTTATTGACTATAACTTCATAAGAAATGAAGTGTTGATGGGAAAGTATGAAGTTGTAAAAATATTTACTAGTTAACAATAGATTGTTGATATTGCTGGAATATGAAAATATTTTAACTAAAACTTCATCAGGTAAATCTATAACATTCTTGATTTTGGGTATTCGAACTTCTGGTAATGTAATTCTGGTATCACTAGGGTTTTTATATATGCCGATCTTATCATTTCTATAATATTTTTTATCCATTAGGTCTATTGTCAATTGTTTGTTTAAGAATTTATTAAATAAAATACACCCACCTTCAACCAATTCTAATTTTCTACTTAGTATTGCTTCCAATGGTGGTGTTTCATTTAAAAAGATTGAATCATTAATTTCAACAAACAATTCATTACCTTGGATATATATAATTAATCCCAATAAATTTTTTGCATTTTCTTTTTTCAATTTTGGATTGTATTTGAAACTAATCAAATTTTCCAATTCATCGATTAAAATAATATACTTTTCGAGTTTCTGACGTAGCAAATTTAGATTAACAACATTTATACTTTTAAGACCTTTAATAATAGCACTAATTTCTCTATACAACTTAGTAATTTTACCCGAATATGATAGATATAAATTATTTGGAAATCGTTCATTGAAATTCTTGTTTTCGTTGGAATATATTATATTGTTGAATGCTTTCCCATTTCGGCCTGTTCTCTTCTTATTATATTGGAATTTTATCCCGGGTATTATAAATCCCATTGGTATCCTGGCTAGTTGACAAATGTAACTTGCATTGATAAAACATGTATAGAATAATCTGAAAAAAAAAATAAATATTTTTTCAAGTCTGCGTAATGAAAAACAAAACAATCACAAAACGGTCCAGAACAAACATGGAGATTTTCTGCAGCTGAGGTGCTTAGTTACTCTTTTGGGAAGGTACATGTCATTTTCTGTTCTTTCTGGAGGTGATAATCTGTATTCTGCTAATAATATTGTATTCTGTAATTGTGGATAGGTGTGACTACTTTCTAATTAAGTAATTAATTTATGTGAAAAGGTGGGGGAATTGGATTGAAAATTCAATTATAAGAGGGACCCATAAGCCCTAGTTGTTTTTTTTCCAATTCTTACTAATCATTTCAAAGGTTCGACAGCAATAACTTCCTAAAATATGTCAGATTGTCAAAGAAATTACTATTTATTTAAGTCCTGGATTAGTGTTGCTTGTTCAAGGAACACCAATGGTTATTTATATGAAAATCCACCACCCGGTGAAAACTTCTCAGATGGTCTATACAGCACACAAACCAATGAAGAATTAGCCAAATTTTTATATGAATGTGATCTTTCTGATACAAGAAAAGAGCACAATCATCAAAGGTATAGGGAAAAGATTAAAAGAAAAATCAGTTGTGAAAAAAACCTACCATTTTGGGAATGGGTCTTCGGTGAAAAATATGTTGATGGTCTTGTTGATGATTACATGAAAAGACACAAATTAATGGATTATGATGAGTATCCAATATGGCGAAAACCTGTCATAAGGTATGTACCCGCTGAAAAATTTTTATGGGACATTGACATTGCATATCGATCAAGGATTTGTCTCAATGATGATGTTTTACTTGAATATGCCAAGACGTGTGATATTTTAGTTATGGGTACTGAAATGAGTAACCAGTATGTTATCACAAAAAATCGTAATCCACAATATGATATTACTTATGATGGAAAACCAGTTAGAATGCTTTCACAGATTTTTGGTGGTGTTTCAAAGGCATTTGAGGGACAATTTCCAAATTACGCAAACATGAGGTTTGATTTACAACCTTTAAAAAAGACATCATTTGACTCTGTTCGTTCAAAGTCATCTTCTGTGTTTTCAAAACATCATAATGTCTCAATTACAAACGACGTAAATAATGATGGTAACGAGAGCTTCGAAGATTTGTTATATACTAGGAAATTTGATCCTTCCTTGACCCCCACAAACCCAGGGCATTCTGCCCCGTATCAATTTCAATATAAGCAAGTATAGGAATCGAAAAAAAAATAATGTATACCTTTTATGAATAGCTAAAAACAATTATTTACTGTAAACCCTAACTAATTAATGAAAAAAAAAGATATTCTCGGAGTTGAAATTTCAACTCCGAAATCGATTTTACACCCCATGAGTCCATTCCAGAACACCCCCAATTTAACTATTTTTTTTACAGAAAATCATGCAGAAACAATATTTTTAATTTAAAATACAGAAATTAAAATATGCATTCTATTCCAACATTGAGCAATTTAAAAGGAGGGTCTACCCTCCAATTGTGAAATGTAATTTAACACAAGAATTGGTTATTTTAATAATACAAATTTCAAAAGTTCACTTGCTTTTCTGTATTTTCTTAATCAAAAATGACTGTTGCTAACAATTGTGCCAATTTACCACCATCTATTTTACTAAAGCAAAGTGCAATTAACGATGATAAATTTCAACCGCTTTTCAAACCATATAACGTATTGGATTTTCCACAACCTGATAAAATGAATAAAAAAATTGTTCCTTTAATGGCTACCCATGAACTAAAAGTTCATTTTGATGAAGCAAATTTAAGACAAAAACCTTCAAGAAATTCAAGAATGAACTTACTTCTCAAGAAAAAGCAAGAAAGAAATGCTATGGAATCCCTATTGGAATTAACCACATCATCTTCAACTGCCAATGAAGATAAAACTACTAAAAAAGCTAAAAAAACTAATCCTGGTCCTAAAGGGTATGATAATTTAGCTTTGCTGAATGTTGCACAATCAACAAATAAATTGAATAAGAAATTATCATACAAAAAAAAACTTTATAAAGTTGCTGAAAAAAATAACGCAATTTTTGGTAAGATCGTTAATTATCCGACAGGTGTTGATTATTTTACTATATATGCAGGATATTGGTATAATATTAAAAAGACTTTGGAATTCAAAGCTTTGAAAAGGGAAAGTGAAAATATTGCAAAGAATAACAATTACATAATTAGTAAATTTGAAACTTCTATGGCTAGATATTCGTGTATGGTATTACCAAATAAACTTAATATGAAAGATTTTGAAAATATGCAAAATAAATTTGATAACTGGTACTATAAAGTCAATCCAAAACAAGCATTATCACAGCTTCCATTAAGATGGTGTGGTCAGAAGGCAAATTTTTTCCAACCGTTAGTCATCAGATATCGGTTATGTGATAGTGGTAGATGTGTTTCAAAACAAGGTTTATGTCCATATTGTCCAGTTTTTGAAGAGGACAAAAAAATTGGTTACAAGTTCAACTTTTATAAACTTGATGATAAGTCCTATGAAAGTCATGTTGTTAGACACCATGGAGTTTATGGTTCAGGAAATGAAATGCAACCACCATATTTTACTAAGGATGCTGAACATCGCTATGCCAGACATTATTATGTCTGTGCAGAATGTAGACATGTTATTCCGCTCGATGATGATGCTATCAGTATTTCCATTGAAGCATTCATGGAATATTTTAGACACTGCTCATATTGTCATTACAAGAAAGAACATGTTGGCATTACTGATATTCAATTTAAGGACATTAAAGAAAGTGATTTTTTTTACTGATGGGAGAAAAAAAAATATTGCATAATAATAGGAATTAATTAATGGTATAAAAAAATGTATAAAAATAATAAAAAAAATAATCTATTTCTAATCTAAAATTCTAAAAGACTTTACATGCTATAAATTCGATTTGTTTAAATTAGCATATGAGAACATAACACCAGAGCTTCCGATTAAGCTTCTAACACTTGATTCCATTGTTCCATTGTGGTCATTATCCAAATTAATCAGCACATGAATATGAGGTATTGTTTTGATACTTTGGATGATTGTGTAATTTTTCCACCATATTAAATCATTTTCCGGAACTTTCAAATAGTCATGGAAAGTCAAATCAATATATTTTTGAATAATAGCTTTAGTTGCGGTAGATATATCACCTATGACTGAAGTTGGATCTGGCAACATAGGAAATTTAACCCATACAAGCAAATGTAATGTTCGTTCCTTAATAAAATAAGGGAAATCATTAACTGTTATAGTTACATCGTTTGGATTACAGAACGATCTAGGATCTTGACAATGAATACGAGAGACCGCCTCAGGACCCGATATGGAATGATCTGTAGTTTCCGGAAGCCAATGTAATGCATTAATAAGTAAATTTGTGGTAATGTCGACGCCCTCTGATGCTAACTTATCTTTGAAATCATGATACTTTTGTAGTTGATCAACAGATCTTCCTAATTTGTCCAAATTGTAGGATTTGACTATACTGACAACATTTTCCCATGTGAGGGGGTCTTTCAGAGACATTTCTTTGATAGCTGAGTTACTCATGATTGCAATATGGTGGAGATGGAACGGTATTTAAGTAGTATCGGAATTAAGATTGGCACATTGTAACACTAAAGATTGCAACATTACAGCGAAAACAAACATGAATATTGCCCAATTGTACGGATTTGGAAATTACGCAAAAATGTTAAACAGTTTCTTATCTAGTACTTTACAATATTAATGTGATCTATACAACAGAAGCATCAGACTATATTCCTTCGTTTTCTCTTTGCAACCCCCTCAAAATCCATTCTGTCATTGTTTTCACCGCCAATTCAACACTACTAGCATCACCTTCCAAACGAATAGATAATCTGTCCTTTCCAACATTAGTAGACGAATCACCACCAGATACCCAAGTTCCTCTGGTTGTGGCAACTGTACCGGTTAAAGTTGACAATCTAGCAGAGTTTTCTGCACTTGTTACATACCATCTCACACTTTGTGGTAGATCATTGATGTCAATAGAAGCGCCTTCTTCGTCATATATAACTTTGAAAGTCTTTTCATCTTTGTCTTTCACAGTTTCTGTCTTGTGAGGCTCATTTCGGTTTCCGTCATTTTCCTTCAAGTACAATTCCTTCTCTTCCTTTTCATTCTTTTCACGTATTGCATTCAACTTTTCTAACCCTTTACCAGAAAAGCCAGACCCAAATTTAACATCTCCAGTTTTCATTTTCTCTTCAAATGCATTAGCTATTTCATCCATTTCACTATTTACAGGTAACTTATTTTCCTGCAACACCTTTCTCAAATCAAAACAACATTTTTCATCCTTTGTAGTCAACAAGGTTATTGATTCACCTTCCAATCCTCCACGTCCAGTTCTACCAACTCTATGAATATAATCTTCTAAATGCGAAGGTGCATCATAATTTATCACCAGCTTCAAATCTTCAACATCTAAACCTCTTGATGCAATTGAAGTTGCAATAATTATATCAATTATACCATTTTTGAATTCTTTTATAGTACCATCTCTTTCTACTTGTTCTTTACCTCCATGAATTGACATAACAGGATATCCTCTTTTCAACAATTTTTTAACCATTTCATCACATTTGTTTTGTGTTTCAACAAAGATTAAGATTTTATTCTTGGTATCGGTGCTATATCTGTTACCTAGAATATTCAATAGCTTATTGAATTTTTCGTCTTCATCTTTAACAAATTCGAAGTTTTGTTTAATATTTTTATTGATTATATTTTTATTACCAATCTTAACCTCGATGAAATCCTTCCTTAAAATTTTGATAACCATTTTTTCAATTTTTGGTGGGAAGGTAGCTGAAAATAAAACGGTTTGTTTATTAGGGTTTAAAGCTTTTAGAATTTGAAAAATCTGAGGCTCAAATCCCATATCAAACATTCTATCAGCCTCATCAATAACCAAATATGAAACGTAACTTAAATTGACAACTTTACCGCTGTTAACAGTTAATAGATCAATTATTCTACCCGGTGTACCAATTAAAATATCAACACGAGCCTTTTTTAAGTCTCCGATTTGTTTACTAATACTTTGACCTCCAAAACATTTGACAATTTTAAGTCCTAGTGGATCAGTGAATGGCTTTGCAACTTTAGAAATTTGAATTGCTAATTCTCTTGTTGGGGTCAAAATAATTGATCTTGGTAGCGATCCACCACTATTACTAACTGGAGATTTTGGATTACTTAATAATTGTCGGAACAAGGGTAACAGAAATGCAATTGTTTTACCAGAGCCAGTTTCAGCGATCCCAATAAAGTCTTTACCATTCATTATATTTGGCAAACTTTCACATTGAATTAAAGTTGGTGATTTAAATTTAAATTTATCTAAAATGTCAAATATATCTGTTGGTAATCCTAATTGGTTCCATTGGAATATCGGCTTTAGTTGATTATTACCCTTGATTGCAATTGAGTTATCATTTCTAAATTGTTTAATTTGAGAATCTGGCATTCCCTTGATAAGATCACATTCTTTATAGAATTCTTTGTTGAATGTAACATCCGGAAATTCAGGTATAGGAACTTCTTTTTGATTTTTTTTATTAAGTAACCTCAAGATTTTATCATTATCTTCATCATATGAATCACTAATTGAATCATCATTCTCCAATTCCTCTTCTTCTTTGATTAATTTGGAGATGTTAGTTTGTTTAATTTCTTGATGTTGCAATGTATTAAGAAAGTCATCTAAATCATCATCACTTTGTGGTTTATCAGTGTCAACCTCCATATCAGACTTGTCATCAACAATATTAGCTAAGCTAGGTACTTTACGTTGAATTTTTTCTTCATTTTCGTCATCATCGAATACAATGTCTTTAGAACTTTGACTTATATCTCTAGTCAATTTATTGTTTAATTTACTTGACTTCTTCTTGCTGAATTTCATTAATGATTTTTTGCTAGTCTTTTCAATTCTATTATTTTTCCATTCCTTTATTTTGTTTTTCCTTGATAAGATGTGATCAAATGCTGGTTCATTTGATTTCATTTTATCTATTTGTGGAGTTGAGGATTCGACAGGCATAAAACCTGCAGCTATTAATTCCAATTCTTCCTTTGTATTTTGTTTAAATTCATCCTCCACGCCTAAATTTACAGTTTCTTTGGATCTTGTATCTAAGTTCGATTCTGGTTTTAAAAATTTAGGAGTTTCAGGTACATCAGGTTCAAATGGAGGATTTAGCCTTCCGGTGCTTAAATGATTGACATTGCTATTCCTGTATGAGTGAGTATCGTCAGTATGAGTATTACGATTATCATTGTTAGTATTATATACATGATTATAAGAGGATGAGTTAGAATTATCAAATTGGTTATATTCTTGATTTCTTTGGTTATATTGAATATTTTGATTGTATGCATGATGATTATATTGATCATATCCCGGGTTATATCCTTGATTATATCTTTGTTGGTTATATCTTTGGTTGTGCTTAGGATATTGATTATAACCTTGCTGGGTGTATCCTTGTTGACTATATGGTTGATTATAATCTGCACGATAATTTTGATAATTAGAGAATCTATCGTTTACGTTTTTTCGTTGATACCCACCATTGTTGTTACCTCTATTTTGATACTGTCTCTTCATTGTGGATTATTGGTGTATTTGTAATAACGTAGAAGGGTCAATTTGCCATCCAGTTACTTAAAAAGAAAAAAAAAATGAGAGAAGGAAAAAAAGATTTAGAAAGCGAAATGAAAGGCTTATCATCAAAAGATCGTCAAAACACCAAATTCGTTCTTCTCTGTAGCCCTTTCCTATTTCATCCTAAATCAATTTATTTTATCATCACCATCGAGTAGTCTTTATCCATGTCATTATCCCCTCTCATACGTCGGGAGAATGCGGCGTCAAATTCGTCAACGTCGCTAAGAAGTTATCATGCAACAGCATCTCGGGGAAATGGGAATTTAAGATATTCACCATTATCACCAACAAATTCGTCAACATCACCGTACTTGACGGCAACTTCACCAAGACGTACAAGAAAACCGAACTCTTGTAAACAGCAAAGAATTAATTTGAAGGAGAAAAACTCAATTGATTCCAAATCGTCTAAACTGAATACACTTAATGGTGTTACATTACCAACAATTTTAAATGTGTTATCTATTCTTATGTTTTTAAGATTTGGGTTCATCATTGGACAAATGGGTATATTAGGATCAATTGGATTATTATTTTTGTCATATTTGATTGATTTATTAACGACTTTAAGTGTTTCGGCGATTGCAACAAATGGTATTGTTAAAGGTGGTGGAGCATACTATATGCTAAGTCGTAGTTTAGGAGTTGAATTTGGAGGTGCAATTGGTGTTATCTTTTACATTGGACAGATCTTGAATAGTTCAATGAATGTTGCTGGTTTAATTGAACCATTACTATATAATTTTAATGAAAATGATGGAATATTATTGAATATTTTACCAATTTCTTATTGGTGGCAATTTTTTTATTGTTCATTGTTATTATTAATTTGTATTGTAATCTCATTAATTGGTTCAAACGCAGTTTCGAAAGCGGGTACTTATTTATGCATTATATTAATATTATCAACAATATCAATTCCAATATCGGCGATATTTGTTTCACCATTTACATCGAATTATGGAATTGAATATACTGGATTATCATTGAAAACTTTTAGGGAGAATTTATTCCCAAATTTTACAAAAGGTGCAGCTGGATCACAAATTCAGGGTGTTGAAACCTTTAATGATTTATTTGGTATTTTTTTCCCAGCAACTGCAGGTATTTTAGCAGGTACATCGATGTCAGGTGATTTAAAAAATCCATCCAAGTCGATTCCTAATGGTACATTAACTGGATTACTGGTTACATTTTTATCATATTTTATTGTTATTTTATCAATGGGATCATCAATCCCAAGAGAATTGTTATATAAGGATACACAGATTTTACAAGGTATTAATTTGTCACCATTCATTATTCTTGCAGGAGAGATGTCAACATCAATTTTTTCAATTATTGTTGGTATTGTTGGAGCTGCCAAATTATTACAGGCAATTGCAAAGGATGAAATTTTACCAGGATTGAAATATTTTGCCAATAGGGAAAGGGAATCGATTATTTTAACCTGGCTTATTTGTCAATTATTTTTATTTTCAGATTTGAATCAAATTGCAACATTGATTACAATGGCTTTTTTAATGACATTTATTGTTACGAATATTTCATGTGCTTTATTAAGAATGGGATCAGCACCAAACTTTAGACCAAGTTTTAAATATTTTTCAACCAAGAGTGCATTGTTAGGTACAATGTTATGTTTTATTGCTATGTTTGTTGTTGATGGAATAAGTGCAAGTATTATATTTATTACATTGGTATTACTAATAATTTTTATACATTTTATTTCACCACCAAAATCATGGGGTGATGTTTCACAATCATTAATTTATCATCAAGTTAGAAAATATTTATTAAAATTGAGACAAGATAATGTTAAATATTGGAGGCCACAAATTTTGCTATTAATTGATAATCCGAGAACGACATGGAATTTAATTTCGTTTTGTAATAATTTGAAAAAAGGTGGGTTATACATTTTAGGGCATGTTTTTATTATAAATGAATTTCAAGAGAATGCTAATGAATTAAGCAAAGCTAAAGATAACTGGATTAAAATTCGAGATATGTCCAAAGTGAAGGCATTTGTTCAAATGTCGATTGCACCATCATTTATTTGGGGTGTTAGAAATATTTTTATTGGATCAGGATTAGGTGGTATGAAACCCAACATTACGATAATTGGATTTTACGATCTGAATAAATATAAGGGGAAATACGAATTACCGAAATCGATATTGCTAAAGAATAATTCTATGAATAGTTCAGAAATCAATGTTAGTATGAATGAATTACCAACGGATGAAAGGGCTAGATTTGCACCAACTATTGGAATTTGTGAATGGGTGGAAGTTTTAGAAGATTTGAGTTTACTTAATTCGAATATTGCAGTTGCGACAGGATTTGATAAATTAGAAATTCCAAAGGGGAAAGGAAGTAGTATTAAGAAGAAATATATTGATTTATACCCTATTCAAATGGCACAACGATTAGATTCAAATAAGGGGGTACTAACAACAAACTTTGATACATGTACCTTAATTCTACAGATGGGAGCCATTTTACATACTGTACCAGATTGGAAGAAAACTCATATTCTTCGAGTGATTGCCTTTGTTGAAGAGGAAATCGATGTTAAAGAAGAAAAAGTTAGGGTTCGGAAATTGTTAGAAATTTTGAGAATGCAAGATAGTGAAATTGTTGTTATTTCGTTAGAGTCATACAATCTGAAGCATTACAATTATATCAGTAAAGGTATTGAAGATGGCTTGACAGGTAAAGATAAAGTACGTATCAGAGACTTATTAAAAGACGACGAATGGTGGAATGAAGTTTTGAAAATCAGGGAAGGTAAAAAGAGGAAAGAGATTGGTTCACAAAGGAAGTTTAACTATTTATCACCACCAGTCAGCAAGAGTGTTGGTGGCGGATCTTTGAGTTGGAGTAGAAGAATGACAATGAGCAAGATAAATTCAATGGGAATAAGTTTAGGGAACATGAGTTTCCAGGCGAACAAGTTCAGTAATAAGGACATCAAGGGTGTGTTTGATAATGATGGGGATAGTAGTGATTTGGAAAGTATTGCAAGTGCGTACAGCGAGACGTCTAGTATATACGAGCTGAAAAGGGTCAAGAAACCTATACAGGGAGCCTTTACGGCAGAGAGAATGCCAGTCTCAACAGTACGGGAGGAAGCTGAAGGAAATGAAACAAGTATAATGTTTGAGGAGGAAGAAGATGATGAGGGAGGAGGATATGGTAGAAGAAGAGATCGAGGGGATGGTGCTGGTCATGAAGAAGAGGGTCAAGTTAGTAGATATGAAGGAGACGTTGATGGAGGAGAAATAGAAGAAGGTGAAGAGGTGGATGATACGGTTCAGTTTGGAGACATGTCACGGAGATGTCAGTTTATGGTGCTTAATGAAATGATGAGGAAGATGAGCAACCTGGATAAGGAGGATAATACAGCTCTTATCTTCAGCACCTTGCCAACGCCACCAGCCCAGACGCACAGCAACGAACGGGAGAGTGTGTCGTTCTGTGTGGACATTGGGGTGTGGACACAGGACCTACCTGCGATGGTGCTGTTGAATGCTACGACAGTGACGGTGACTACGGCACTGTGAGGTGGGGGGGTGCAGGGTGCACGGTTATCCACGGACCATCTTACTTACTGCCGTGTCTTCTTTACATAGATACATACCTTTGTGTACCTACACAACTCGTACATGCATCTGTATGCATACCTATTATGTACTATATTATATTATATTACAGACACCCGCTGTGGCGCGTGCACGCCATATGTGTGGGGCGCCGTGTGGCGCATGCGGCTGCGCGAGGACGCCAAAATGCCGCGCCCCCATTGGCTGCAGATAGACAGCCGGCCAGATAAGAGATAGCGGCAGCCCTTTTTTTCTGTTGCAGTTTCTGTGCACGTTCTTCCCTGCACTTTTGCCTTCTGTTTGACATCTCAACGTTTTCCTTCATTCGACGCTGTCACTTTCTCTGTATCTCTGTGTCTGTCTTTGCCTCTCCTGTCTCTAACTCTCTCTCTGTGTCCGTCCTGCCCCGCCACCATGAGTCTCTACTACTCTGACCAGGACGACAAGCCTGCCGCAGTCGCCACCTACGGATCCGCCGCTGCCGCAAATCAGCCCGCTGCCTCTACGCTTTCCAACGACCTCCTCAAATACTCCTATTCCACATCCCACCCACAACAGCAACCCACCCACATACCTACCACCACCACCAAGCTCCCCTCCATCGCCATCCTGCTATCCAACTCTAACGCCTCCCAGTCCTCCTCCCCATCACCGACACCGTCCACCGCCATCCATCCCAACAAGCTCTCCATATCTCCGCCCCTTTTACGTCATAATAATTCCTTTTCTGTCCACCATGCCACCGCTTCCACTTCGCGGTCAGAATCCATTTCGTCGATCGACTCCTTCACAAGATCTCTACAACAACAACAACAACCATCCCAACCGTATCAATCTCTTTCACCCTCCTACCAATCCTACCAATCTCCGTACTATGTCAACCCTACACATTCTAACAACTCCTTAGAAACTCTAACCAACGTTGCCCAGCAATCCTTTGGTAACTCCTCATATAACCCTTCCGCCCCATCCTCTTCGTCCTTTTCCTTCTCAAACCTGCCTATCTCTCAACAAAATAAAAACACCTTCTCAAACTCTCAATACTACTCTTCTTCCTCTCTATCTATTGACGTTTCAAATCTGTCCAATTTGTCTACCTCCATACCCAAAAATACCAAATATTCAACTTCAACTCTAACTTCAAACTCTACTGCCACCACTTCCCATTCTCATTTCTCCTTATCTTCGGACGATAATGATCAACCCGTGTCACCACCTTCACCATCTTCTTCAATATCATCAAACTCTTCTTCAACTGCAATATACGCTCCAAAGACGAAAAAGAAACGTTCAAATTTACCAAAACAATCAACTACAATTTTACTCACTTGGCTACACAATAATTTGGACCATCCCTACCCAAATTCAAAGGAAAAGATTGATTTAATGCGTAAGACTGGTCTTACTTCTCAACAACTTTCCAATTGGTTTATCAACGCTAGACGTAGAAAAATCCAAACCTTAAAGACTAAATGATTATATTTTACTCTATTTTATTCTATTTTACTTTACTCTCTTTTTTCACCCTTTAACAGCTTTATATAAATACTTGTACTGGTCGATTCTTTGTACCATCATAAACCTGCTATTTTTACATTTCAAAACAGTCTCATAAATATTTTCACTTTGGTTCTTGTACAACCAATCAAGACTTATAAACGTACCCGACCTACCAACACCAGCAGAGCAATGCACAACATTACACACTTCATCTTCATCACCAATCTGCTCAATAACAAACAAATTGTTATCATTTTCTACACTAGGTATCCCAAAATCCGGCCATTTCCTAATCCAGTAATGTGTAAGTGTTTTATCACCAATGGAGAACTCCCGGATCTCCACCCCACCATTACGTTCAACCTTCAACCCATTATAAACAACACGATCAAATCCCAACTCATGTCCTACCTTCGCCACATCGTCGACAATGTCGGCAATATAATCAAAACACTTCTCCCGACCATCCTCGTATAACTCAGTCAGCATAATTACATTAACATGGTCGAATTTTAATAACTGTTCAAAATTGAGTTGCCAAAACTGCCCAACGGTTCTTTCCAAAGGCCCCTGTGTGGCAATGTATCTTGTTTGTCCCGGTAATGCTATATAATTTGCATTGATGTATCCATCTTCGGTGAACTTACTCGGTTTTAGTTTAACAATCGAATGAAGGTATGGCAATATGTCACTGTATCTGTTTTGGGAACGATGTGACTTGTCCTTGGCAAAATTCTGGAAATTCAGGAAGTCAATATGATGTAAGTGTTTGAACTCCTTGCTGATTTCTGACATGGGCATTGCTAATGGTGGAAAAAGGAATCACTATTAGATAGTGAACTTCTTCCTCGATGCATTTTTTTTCAAACTCCACATATAACTAAAACTAAAAATAAAAATAAAAATAAAAATAGACATGAAAACAAAATCAAAGTCAAAACATCATATAATAAACAAAACTAGATTAATACTTTAAGCTATATATTAGATAGAACGCTATTAAAATGCCCATTCAGGTTGACTATTATTGTTGTTGTTGTTAGAATTGTTAAAACTACCATTACCACCATAACCAACACCTGTATTTCTGTTATTATTATTATTACCATCACCACTTCTACCTTTTCCTCTAAAACCTCCATTATTGTAACCACCTCTACCGCCTCTACCGCCTCTTCCGCCCCTACCTCTGCCTCTACCTCTACCTCTGCCGTTTCTGTTGCCACTTACGCTAGCTTGGCCAAACGTATCTTCGTTTAAGCTTTTTTCTTGACTCCAAGTCATTCTATCATTTGCTTTATTGTTGTTGCCACCACCTACCGACGATGATAAGTCATCAAAAAATGATGATTTTTTATCATAACTGTATTCTAATTTTGGTTGATCTTCTAATCTACCTGCTTGGAATTTATCGTTATTTGAATTGAAATCAAAATCCGTATCTTGTTTGAACACCTTGGTGATGTCTTTGATAACTGGTTCATTTTCTTTCTTATTTTCGTCAGCTGGTGGTTGTGTTGCAGGAGCTGAGGCTGGTGATGGCGCTGGTTGTTGAGGAACTTGGGGTTGTTGTTGACGGGCTTGTTGTTGAGGAACCTGCTGTTGAGGAACTTGTTGTTGTTGCTGTTGTTGAGCCATATGTTGTTGAGGAACCTGCTGTTGAGGAACCTGCTGTTGAGGAACCTGCTGTTGAGGAACCTGCTGTTGCAGTTGCTGCAGTTTTTGTGGTTGAAGAAATTGATACATTTCAGGCAACAAGTTTGGCTTAATATCATTGATTGAACCATCTATTATATTCAACGTCTTGACAGAATCACCTTGAAGTTCAATGTGTGGTATAATCTCCATGCTTGGCAAAATCCATTTGGTTTGATCAAGTACACGATCTTCAGTACCAAAAATCCTGACATCCGAAATGGAAATGATCTTACGTTCGCCGTCAAAATTCTCAATTATACCCACGTACCTAATCTCTGCATACGAAATAATCGAAATCGTCTTACCTATAATTGAATCCATTGTTGTTGTTCCGGGAAATCAGACAAGCAATTGACATCAGCTCTTGTAAGCTTCGTTCATTTATTTGAATAACTCCCATACTCGACATGATTTTCGCAATTTTGAAATTTCGCATTTTTCTCTATTTTTTCAATTTACTGTATGTATGATTTTTGCTTTTTGTCTTGAATTTTTTTTATCTAATTACTACAAAGAATTATAAAATATACATTAGAAATCATAGACTTACCATCTACCTGTATTTCCATTATCATATTGTGTATTTGCACCTCCATATTGTGTATTTCCGCCTCCATATTGTGTATGTCCACCATATTGTGTACCACCGTAACTTGTTTCGCCACCGTAGGCCGTACGTTGTTGTGATTGATATTGATTTGGATATTGCTCTTGGTTCTGATATTGGTTTTGTTGATTTTGATTATATGGATTACCTTGCATATTCTCATCATATGCACCTTGGGTTGATTGATTCTGTTGATCTAATTTACCTAATTCAAAAACAATATTTGCAATCTTGTTTTGCAATTCAATACAACCTTTACTGAAAACTTCATTAGGTTTCAATACTCCTGTAGTTTCTAAATTTATGTAAAATTTATCAGGTTTTGCACTATAATCGAATTTTTCACCTGGAATTGGAGGCTCTTCCCAATCTGCATTGGCACTTTTTGGCCATTCATTTTCAACACTTTCTTCATACCAGTAATCAGTGTGTTTTAATTTATTATATGGATCATATTCAAAACCAATTGCTGCACATGGTGACCATTTGGCATGTTCTTTTGAAATACCCTTCTTAGCAATACATTTCACATGTAATTGTTGATGTTTCTTTAATTTACAAATTAAAATACCCCTCTTCATTGGATCCCTAATAACAGGATTACCTAAATTCAAGCTGGAATTCGATGACGTTATAATAAAATGACTTGAATAAATATTCATGGTTTCATCTGTTTCACAATTTGCCTTTAATTCTAATGTAACTGAACATTTATCACAATGATCCTCACATGTACAATCCCTTGTATATTTAAGTTGATCAATATCTTCACTTTCTAATGGTATCAAACCTAATCTATGTGCTATAAATTCATCAGCCAAAACAGATGTATTAATTTGAACTTCAACAAGATCGATAGCTAAAGTTGGAATTTCAGAAATCATAACTCTTCTAAGAGAGTTGGCTAACGCTAACTCCACATCGGATAATATGAAATCCACTTCGTCCTTTCCTGCCTTTCTGATGGTAATCTGCGGTTCCTTTGACATGGCTACTGCTCCCTCTATCCTATCTAAGTTAATGGATGATAAATAATTGCAAAAAATGATGTTGTCAAATGTCGAAAACTGAAATATAAGGAAAATGAGAAAAAAACATGAAATTTCCAAGTCGGTCGTCGCAAGGAATTTACAATTTATCACTCTTTGCTCGATGTGTCTTATAGAGTTTCCTTGTGAATTAACGATAACTACAACCACCGACACAATGGCAACCCATCAAGTAACCATCCCAGATCTCCGTTTTGAAGCATCCTTTGATGCCAAGCTAATGAAAAATGCCTTAGATTATAACACGAAACATAAGATACTAAATGATGACGGTTCAGTAAGTACGCAGATACCAATTCCTCTACTAATCAAAACTGTTATAATAGATCAATTGATCATGCCATTTATACAGAGTTTTGCATTGACGTCTGCTTTATTCTATTTGCGTCCTTTGATTAGATTATCTGCAAGACAGGGTTATATCGCTGGTTCAAACATGGTATTGGGAATTAAAAAAGTTTCAAGATCATTATTTTTTATCAGCTCTACAAAATAAATATAAATTATGTGTGTATGTATGTCTAATTATTTTTATTCCAGTCAACTAAATCTCTAAATTTAACATTTCCTCCAAAAATATCTAATGAACTTCCATACGTTAAATCAACTTTACCATTACTTAATTTATTAACAATTTCTAGGTCGTCTAAACTTTTTGCACCACCAGCATACACGATTTTCACATCTTTTAAATCATCACACCATTCGCCTAATTTAACAACCAATTCCTCATCAATACCTTTGCACAACCCTTCAACATCTGCAGCATGAACTAAAAATTCATTTGTAAATTCACTTAATCTGTTAAATAGTTCCTTGTTTAAAACTGTATTTGTTAATGTCTGCCATTTATTCATTGCAACGACCCATTGAACTTCTCCATTACTAATCACCTTTTTACAGCTCACATCAACAACTAAATGTTCTTTACCCACTTTGTTGCTTACTTGTTCTAATCTTTCCCAACTTAATTCACCATTTGGGAACAACCAACTTGTTATAATCACTTTATCAGCACCCTTTTCAATCCATTGTTGACAGTTATCAATTGTAATTCCACCTCCAACTTGTAATTTACCTGGCCATGCTGCTAACGCCTCCTCTGCTGAAATGTTATTTGGTTCATTGCTACCAAGTTTAATGACATGTGTACCTAAAACGTTATTTGCTTTATATAATTCTGAATAGTACTTTGGTGATTTGGATGACACGAAGTTGGTTGATAATTCCTTGTCGTTTGTTGTTAATGTTGCACCAACAATTTGTTTCACTTGTCCATCATGAAGGTCAATACACCCAACGTATTTAGTCATATTAGCCTGTTGTTAGATCAAGAATTTGATAATATTAATGAAATATATATAGGTTCGAGAACGAATAATTTCAAGATGAATTTTAGCTATCTCGATTGGGAAGAAAAGAATCAATTTCCTTTTTTCATTTTTATTTTTCAGTTTTCTATTTAATTTTTTTTTTAGTTTATTTCCTTAACTATTTCTATTGTTCTTTTTACAAAGCTCTCCAATCCAACTATTAAAATGGCACCGATAGTTGTTAAATTTGAAGATAAATACTCCGCTGTCTCAACAATTAAACCTACAGCAACTGAAAAAAAACTAAGAAAATCAGGTAAACCAATTTCCTTAGCAGAGTTAAAAAGAAAAAAAGAGCAAGCATTACAGGAACAATTAAAAGGTACAAAGAAAGATCCAACTAGTGCAAAAGACCTGAAGGATGATTTAGAATTACAAAGATTAATTAGTGAATCTCATATATTGAAAAATTTATCAGAAGAACGTCGAAATACAAGTAACATATCAGGTGCAGAATTAACCCTAAAAACTTTGAATGATCCAATTATTGGTAAAGCAAGAGTTCGTACATTAGATTCAAGAATTCAGGAACTGGCAAGTATAAATGGAGATGAAAAAAAATTAAACAAGCTTGAAAAAATGCCAATGAATCTAAGAAAGGGTATAATTAATGCACAAAAATCTAGAATTAATAAATTTGAAAAGGACGCTAGAGAAAATGGTGTTGTTTTAAGTAAAAATAAAAAAGGTAACTTTAGAAGACTTGATAATGATAGATCATTCATATCAAAGGATAAGATTATTGGTAAGGGTAATATTAATAAAACTCAAATGAGAGATAGAGGTCTAAAAATTCAATCTGTTGGTAAAAGCACACGTAATGGTTTGGTTTTATCAAGTCAAGATATATCCAAAATTCAAGGTCCACAACAAAATAGACGTAGAAGGAGATAACTAATTGTACATTTATTATTTTAAAAATCTAGTTTATAAAAATTTTCTATATATTTAATAATCATCACCATCTTCCATACCTTCAACAGCTTCATCTTCTTCCTCTTGCATTTTGGCTTCACGTAAATTTCTGATTCTTCTAGCTAAGCCAGCCATACTTTTAAGTTCAGCTAATTTTTGAGCAGCACTTAAAGCACGTAAATCTCTGATCATCTTACATAATTCATAAGCATCATCTGAATCACCGCCTGAACATGCATCGTCAATTTGAATTAATAGAGATTTATCGTATTCAAGACTTAATAATTGTAATCTTTCAATACTATCGGAATCTCCTGCTTCATTATTAGAAATGGAGTCATTCAACATTTCAGCCAAAACCAACGTACGTAATAGTTTTTCTTCTGGATCATCCTTGATATTGGCAGTTGTGGTATTATTATTGTTATTATCGGCATCATCATCATCACCAAATAATTCCGCCTCATCTCCATCCATTTCCCTGTTATTTTCCCTAACTTTGTCAGGATCTTCATAATTTAATGGGATTTTAACATTAACATCCATTGGCGTTAATAATGGGAAAATTGGGTAATTTTTACTACCTCTAAATGGTACAAATGTAAAATTATCACCGAATAATCCTAATGGCCAAGCCTTTAATTCTCTACCTTTACCGGCTCTTGAAACACCCTCATGTATATCCAATAAAGGCTTCCAAATTGGCCTATTATTTGGATCTCTCCATTTTGTTAACACCATTAATAAATTATCATTTCTGACAACACATGGTTCACCATCTGAGGAGAAAAACATTGATTTAATAGGTAAATTCATATTATTATCCAAATCATTTTCTGTTATCAACGGTATGCCAACTTCTTGTTGAATATAATCGCCATCAAGATTTTGAATATTAAATAAATAACCACTTTCAATACTTCTTTTAACGATTGTGAACACATAATTATTATTATTCATTATACCAACAATACAATCCATCATCATTATATTCATTAAACGTCCAAATAAATTATACTTTCTAACAAAACCTTTATTTGTGCAAACAAAAACTGAATTACCATAAACACTTAAACTTGTAATAAATTCAAAAGGCCTTAAAGCAATTTCTCTGATCCATTGAGTTTCTCCAGTTCTACCATTATTATGATCTTTATATTCAACTCTAGCGACGTATCCTTTACTTTTTTTATAACCACTTGTTGCAAAAACGGCACCTTGATCATTAATTGAACAAATATCATATCCTACTAAATCATCAAAAAAATACTTCTTATGATTCTCTTCATCAAAGAATAAAACTGTAATTTTAAAAGTTTTTTGGACTTTAACTGTATAAACACAACCAATTGTGTTTATAGTTAAATACCTTCTATCAGATAAATCCCATGGAGTTGAACCAACCGAAAATGGTTTAGTTAGTGATCTACCCCAACCATTTGAAATATTCAACCTAAACATATGGTTATCTTTCCCTCTTTCTTCTTGTCTTGCACGTTTATTAAAATCTGTCAATTCTGTAGATTCTGACATTAAATCGTGATTTCTTCTACGTGTATTTAATGAATCTTCAGGATATATATCATTATCATTTGCATTATCATCAATTATAAAACCATCTAAATCTTGAGAATTTTGTTTATCTAATTCTTCTTCTTCTTCATTTTCCTCATCATTTGAATGCATTACATCATCACCCATATCATCAGAATTGTTTTCAGTTATTTCTTTACTTTGAATATTTTTAAATGGATTTTGTTTCATTAGTGTTTTAAATGATTCACCATCAATGGTTAAAACTTTACCATTATTTGAACCAATAATTATACTTTCATTACTTGACCAAATTATATTTATACCTAAAAATGGTAATGCGGTTTTGGCAATGATTTTTTTAATCGAAAGATCCCAGATAATTAATGTTTTATCTAAACTTATACTTGCTAAAAGTTTACCATTTGGAGAAAATGAAATATCAGAAATAAATTTCTTATGATGATGAATACCAGCATGTAAGGAAAACAAAGACTTTGACCAATCAGTTACATTAAAAAAGTCAATATTGAGATTTTTATTAGGTATTGCTAAAACATCACCAACTGGACTCCAAACTGCTCTCGATGCTGCAAATTTTAATAAATTATTTTCCCTTTTTCTGCTATTTTTCCCACCAATTCCAGATGTGGTTTCTGTGAACATTGAATCTTCGTCATCGTCATCATCATAATCATCTCCTGATAAGTCTGATAGATCACTATCATCATCATCAACTAGACCCATTTCATGCGTTAAAGCAATTCTTTTATCAACTAGCAAATTTCCAACTGTTGCCTTCTTTTCAGCCAATTCTGAACTCAATGAATATATGAACAATCCACCATCTGCCACAGAAATAGCCAAAAGATCGACAGCATAGTTATATGATAACCCAACGATTTCACCATTTATTTTAACCTTTTCAATAACTTTACCAAAATTTTCATCATCCTGACTGTTTGAAATATCGAGAATAGTTAAATTTGCAGCTAAATCTCCAATACATGCACGTTGTCCACTATGTGTGAAAATAGCTTGAGAGATAACTGAACTACTTTTCCATATCTTTTTCATTCCATTATTACTAAATGAATCATGGTTATTATCATTATTAGCACCATTATTGGTAGAAGAAATTATAAAATTTGTCAAATCATGCCAAGCACAATCGAGTCCACCACAAACTAAACCATGGTATTGATTTCCATTTTTTTGCAAGGCAATGTCTCTAATAGTATCTAAAGAAGTAATAATTTCAGGTTCACTTGAACTATTGTTTAAATTGAACGCTTTGATTGATTTATCAGATGCTGTGAAAAGTGTGGTTGGTGTGGCAGCTAACGATACCGGCGTTTTGGCGATATATGGATGGATAATTTTATCTTCTAGTTGCATAGTTTAGAAGGGTTTTGCTGTTCAATCAAGAGTCAATAAATAACAAAAACTATCTCCAACATACGTAAGTTAACAAGTATTAATCAATGTTACACGAAAAACACGAAACACTGCAAACGCCAAATTCTAAAAAAATCAACAAAAAAAAAAAAAAAAAGACGAAGTTCGTTTTTTTTACGACGATCGACGCGACAGTGAAACAGGAAAAATTTTATCTTTTTGAATTTTAATCTTTTTTTTTTTTTCACATCATGAAAATAATAAAAATAGTTACTGTACATAGTGAAAAATTTAGAATCCCTACAAATCAATTAACAAAAACCATAGAACAGAACACAACACAATGGTTGATTCTTTTTTTGTTGATCCATCGAAAAAAAAAAGAAGGAATAGGGATAACAGAAACACATCCACCATCCAACAAAACAATAAAAGACAAAAATCATCAAATAATGACAAAAAAAAGGGAAAATCATCAAATTTGATCAACCCATCCGAAGTTTCGAATCATTATGAAACCATACATGCACAGGACAGCAACAACTCTGAAAAAGATGGGGAGGGATCTGAAATTTCAGATATCGATGAAGAAGCCAATGATAGTGATATTTTCGCCGATATTGGTAATCAAGCAGATGAAGTGGACGATATAAATGAAGATGATGATGAAGAAGAAGAAGATATTAAGAATGAAACAGAAGCGGATAAAAGACGTCGATTAGCCAAGAAGTATTTGGAAGACTTGAAAGCTTCATTAGGTGCTGGTGGAAGTGATGATGAAAATGGTAATTATGCGTTTGATGCAAAGGATTTAGATGATGAAATCATCAGTTCAAGATTAAAGAAAGATGTTGCTGAACAAAAAGGTTGGGTTTATAAATTTTATGGTGATAAATTAGATGAAGAACTTTTAAAGAGGAAAATTACACGAGTTCCTAACAATTGTTTAACATCCATTTGTGTTAATTATCCATATATATTCACAACATCCAAAGATATGGAAATAAGTAAATGGGATATTAGAGATTCTAAGAAAAACCCCAAATTGTTGAAAACTGTCAAAGGAGGTGATCAATATCAAGAATTATCAAAGGAACATTCAGAAAATGGACATTGTGATGAAATTTACACATCAGTTACAAGTCCTGATGGTAAATATTTAGTTACTGGTGGTAAAGATGGTAGAATTATTGTTTGGTCAATCAATAGTTTATCATGTATTAGAGTTTTAGAAACGAAGAACAAAAGGGGTGAAGTTTTAAGTTTAACATTTCGAAGAAATTCAGATCAATTATACGCAGCATGTGCAGATTTGAAAATTCGTACCTATAGTATTAATCAATTATCACAATTAGAGACATTATATGGACATCAAGATTTAGTGGTTGATATTTCAGCATTAGGATTAGAGAGGTGTGTTACTGTTGGTAGTAGGGATCGTACTGCAATGTTATGGAAAATAGCTGAAGAATCGAGATTAACATTTAGAGGTGGTGATTCACATGAAAAATATTCCAAAGATAAAGATGAACAAATGTTTTTTGAAGGTAGTATTGATTGTGTTTCAATGATTGACGATTCACATTTTGTAACTGGTTCAGATAATGGTAATATTTCATTATGGTCATTGAATAAAAAGAAGCCATTATTTACAAATAGATTAAGTCATGGCATTCAACCAAAAATGAAAGCAGTCGATGCAAGTTCCGAAAAAAATGAAGAAATTGCAGAATTACAGATTTCCAAACCACAACCATTTTGGATTACAACAATTTACGCACTACCATTTTCAGATATTTTTATAAGTGGATCATGGGATGGGAATTTGAATATTTGGAAATTAGATGAAAATTTAAGAAGTTTTAAATTATTGAAAAATATTCAAGTTAATGGATTGATTAATAGAATTTCCGTTTTTGAAGATGAAGAAAATAATGAATTAAGAATCTATGCGGCATTATCAAAGGAACATAAATTCAATAGAGGTATTAAACCATTAGCAGGTTCAAGAAATGCATTGTTTACTTGTATACTTAAGTTAAATAAATAAATAAAAGTCTTGTGTAGTTTTTTATGTTTTTTTCATATGTATGTACTTTAATTTATAAAAATTTTAAAAATGTTTATCAATATATACAATAATCTATTAATAAAAATTTTATAATATAACATAGTAAATTGTAAAAGGAAAAATTGTATCATAAAAAGATGATAATATAATAAAAAAATAGTAATAATAACAATAATAATAATAATAATGATACAAATACCCGATATTGTAAGGGACAAAAAGAAAAAGAACGTAAGGTGAGTCGGAGTTGTTTTGAAAAAAAAACAATAGTAATAATGATAGCAACAATAGATAAAAAGGAAAAATAAAGTGATAAAAAGTATAATGAACGACTGTATAACAAATATAACAAAGATATTACGTCATTTCATCCTTTTTTTTTTTGTTTTATTTTTTTTTTTTGTTCATCACATCATCTAAATTAACATTGCAGCTAAGATACTTCCAATACCGAATAATGAACCGGTGACAGGAGTCAATGCCATACCCATGTTTCTTGAATTGGTAGAAATGGATGCAACAGAAGTGTGAGAAGCTGAAGCGGAGGAAGATTCATGTGCGGAAGTTGTTGACACGGTTTTCAGTGTTGTAGTTTCTGAAGCGATGGCTAAAAGACCACCAGCTTTTGGTAATGAAGCAGATGAAGAAATTTTGGTAACATGGGTTTTGTCGTATTGAGATTTTGAAGCTAACGAAATGGAAAGGATTGAATTTGCAGATTGTTCAGATAAATATTTTAGATGAGCTGCATATGAAGAAGCAGCTGCAGCAGAAGCAGTGGAAACACTAGCTCTAGAAGCTGCCAATTGTGCATTGTAGGAAGAAACTGAAGCAACTGAAGAAATAGAAGCATCAGAAGCAGAAGATTGAGATAAAACTGATTCAACAGAGACAGAATAATCATAAACTGAACGAGCATAAGCTTTAACTGAAGAAGCAGATGCAACTGAGAGTGCAGATGAGGTGAGCATTGCTTCATAAGAAGAGACTGATTCAACAGAAGCTTGGGAGGCAAAAGAAGCAACAGATGCTTCAGAAGCAACAGATGCAGCAGAAGCAGCAGAAGCAGCAGAAGAGGTTGATGCAACATATGCAAGGTAAGCTTCATAAGATGCAGCAGAAGAAGCAGAAGCAGCAGATACAACAGACGCTTCAAAAGCAGCTGAGGAAACAGATGCAACTGAGGCAACAGAAGCTTCAGAGGCAACAGATTCAACAGAAGCAACGGAAGAAGCAGAAGCTTGAGAAACTTCAATGGCCTTTCTTTGAGCAGATTGTTCAGGGGTTAACAGGGTTTGGGTGATGGTGAGGGTAATTTGGGAAGTTGTTGTTAGTTCCGCCGAAACCACGGAAGACAATAAAGTCGATAATAGTAAATTTTTAAATAACATTGCAAACGTAGTGGATTAATAATAAATTTAACGAAAGGGAAACAAAAAGATTGAAAGAGGTGTAAAGTGTTGCTTAAATTTCAGTAGTGAATGTATAATCAGACTTGTTTAGTGAGTATATGAGAAGTAATAATTTGATATAAGATAATTGTAAACAGAACAAATTGATCTAATATTGGACGCAAACAACAAGTAGAGAGTGTAAAGGAGTGACTGAGGTGAGCTTGTTGAAGTGAATGTAGAAAGAGGAAGGGTAGAATGAAAGAAAGTAAGGGAAAAATTCTAAATAAGGGTACAGAAGGAAAAAGAAGGTGTCCTAAATGAAATACATGGACGTTGTTGTGCAGCAATGTTGTGTATTCGAGCAGATCAAAAAAACGACAACAACAGTGGCACCGTGTGGGGCCAGAGAGAAAAAAAAGAAAAGAGCGAAAACCGTTGCAAACCATGGTGTTGCCCGAAGAGGAAACAGGTAAACAACGCGGGCGCGGGGGTGGAGCGACGGGTCGATCGGCGCGCCGTCGATCGACGAGCGTCGTCCGGCGCCGCTCCCTCTCTCGCGCAGGCGCTAAAACCACAGACAAAACCCTAAACCAGCCGAAAACCCTAAAACCCTGCAAAACCCAAGGAAACACAAAACCCTAAAAAACACAAAGCCAGCGCCACAAACCGCAAAAGCCGAGCGT